>JAVJIX010000060.1:3567500-3730000 GCA_036785185.1 Paratrypauchen microcephalus
CTACCTGGTCTGTTTAATAAAATCGCCTTTTCCTTTTTCCCTATTTGGTCCATGTCCATTTTTTGGGTCCCTCCGTTTGTTAAACCATAACAGATTTCCTTTCTTCTAACAACGTTTTTGATTCCCTTTTACTACTTTTTCCACCCTTCTCCCTGAAAGAAATACCATTCTTTCTACAGCACAATTTGAACCAAGTAATGGACCATACATTAATATTCAAACCCCCTCTTTTCCAAGTTAAACAAACTCTATACAACACTCCAACTAAAATATCCCCCTGGTCTAAAGTTGTTTTGCTCTTGGTTCTAATTACTACCATAAACTAACCTAGAAGTACCTATAATGGCCCTGGCCTCACAAACAGTACTATTATTGTGTTATTGAGATGGACTTTGCAGCTCCAAGACAAAGAGTGAGTGAGTTTGGCTGTTTTTTTGTTCTGGGTCCATATGGCGCAGTGCAGTCTATGAGGAGTGAGCACAAAACAGCAGATAATAGGATAGAAGAACAAGTTGTTTCAATTATACAAAAATACAATGTGCTTTTTTTTTGCTCAAGACTCACCTTTTTAAAACTGCTTTTAATGTTTCTTAATGTTTAATGTTTTTCTGATTGTTTATTGTTTTGTTACTTGTTTTATTACTGATTTTACCTCTTGTACAGCGTCTTTGAGTGTCTTGAAAAGCGCTTTATAAATAAAATGTATTATTATTATTATTATTATTATTATTATTATTATTATTACATTTTATGGTATTTATAATTATTTTTCTTAATTGGTTGTCTGCCTATTCTAATGAGGTCTACACAGGTTTGACACAAAGAGAAAGAGACAAACATTCACTCTGGTAGATTCATCATGGGTAATTTATCTTTGTATGAATAGTTTTATGAAATAAAGTTTGACTGGCTGTTTTGAATTGAATCAAATTAATCTTATTCTTAACCGCTCCAGCACCCCCCGCCCAGACCGACAGCTCCTCCACCATAAAAATTACATCTTTTAAATTGCACCACAGGTCACGGTCACGTGACTTTTATGATCAAGAGCACTGTCAGACTAAAACAGACCCCCCTCCACCAGAAAAGTTACATAGTGAGCCTTTAACATTTTAAAAAGTGAATGATTCTAGAGGCAATAGTATAAAAACTAGGACTTAGAGCTTATTGACGATTATGATCAGGAGCACGTCAGTCAATGTTCTGTAACTCGCTTTGCAGAAAGCTGTTGGGGGTTGTTGAGATCCATCCTTAGCATCTTAAGTTCAAAGTTCAAAGTCTCTGGATGTTGTGGGAATGTCTGACGCGCCTGTGCAACACTGCATGCCGTTTCCTCAGACTGCTGCCTTCACGACACGGCCTCGGATAAAGTGCCCTAAAATGGATCAAAAATGGATGACTATAACACACTACACATAAAACTCAATTAGTCTTAATAAAACATTAACAAAAAAATCTGTGGTTTATTGTAGTTTATTAAGAATGATTCAGGCAGTAACTACTTAATTAATACTGTTAGAGTCATAATGGGAAATTGCTGAATATTATTTAATGTTGTACTACGTAATGTTTAGTTTTCATATTTGAAAACAGATTATTTAGTAATGTTATTTTCGTGCGTTTAATATTGCTTAATTTTATTGAGACATGTATGACGTCACACTTGAAATGTGAAGGCTGTTCGGGTGACGAGGAAGGTCAGAGCGCAGCAGTCTTTGACCGAGGCAAGACTGAGACAAGACGGAGATGAGAAGTTATTAAGATGAAGCTACTCTCAGTTTGATTTTACCCTTTTTATTTCTGTAATGTCAACAATTTTCTTAAGTAAACAGTTTAAACTTTACAAGGAGTCTCGCGTCATGGACTTAAGCTCAAAGAACTGGTCATAAAACAAGAATTTAAGAAACTGCACCTACAAATACATTAAATATCAATCAAGTAGTTATTTAGTCTGAATCATCATTTAGAGTGCTACATCCCCTGTCCTTAGACCCTCCTTCAGGGTGAGGAAAAACTCATGTGAGGAACCTTAGGGAGAGCCACAGAAGGAAGGCTCCACTCCCTGGAGGGACAGGCGGCATTTTCACAATGAACATCTAATAGTCAAAATGTTTTTTTGAGATTTCTCTGTGTACAGTAACTATAACTGGTGCTAATATCCAGGGTGCAAATGCTTGGAGTCCTCTCTTGTTGCTGTTTTTTCCATCCTTCCCACTATGTCTTTAAATCACATTATTTATGCCTACGTCTCCTCACACAAGCCTAAATAAACTGCACTCTCACCAGGAGATTCACCTACAGACTGAATTGTGTTACTAGTACAAACCTTGGTCACCTTGTTCTCCAAATCCCCCTCTCAAATGTATGTTTCTATCATTATTTATGCCAATGTCTCTTAACATAGACTGAAATAAATTGCTGTTTTGTTTGTTTTTTTCCACTGTTTTATTATTTTATCAAGCATCAGGGGGATTCAACAAAGTGACCACGTACAGCCTGAATTGTTTTATCAGTGCAAACCTTGTCAACTTGTTCTCCAAATCCCCTCCCCTGGTTTCTATCATTATATACAGCTATGTCTCCTAACACAGACCTAAATAAATTGCACTCCCACTATTTTATTTTTGTATTAACCACCAGGGGGATTAAAAAAAACTACCAATTTTTCTCTTAACATTGATTTAACACTGATTGTAATTTAATAAATTTTAAATTTGGCGTGCGACAAGAACACGGTGATATGTAGCTTTTGTCAAAAAGAATTTTCCGATCACCGAAGCTGCTCCAGCCTGGCGGATCATTTGAACAATAAATACGTCCGGACAAGTTCCATCGTTACCGGTGATAGAGCGAGTGTGAGCGCACTTCAACAAACCACTAAACCAACAAACCACGCTGCAGAATTTAGGAAACGAATGAGCAAAGCGACCACAGAAAAAAATGACAAACTCATTCGCAAAGTGGGTTCTCTCTCTCTCTCTCTCACTCACTCTCTCTCAATCTCTCCCCCTCTTTCTCACAAGATTAAAATGTGATTAATTTGATTTTTTTTAATCACCTGACAGCATTAATATATATATGAATTGTAAATAGCAAAATCAAGATGTAAGAAAGTGCATGGAAAATAGTAAGAAAAAGTAACTTCTGGTCTCCACAGGACTTACTGGACCAGACCATAAAATAGTCTGAGAATATAACTCTAAAAACCACAGCTTTAGTCTGGAGTGCTCTATACATTCTCCTCTGGGAGGTTAAGTTCAGACTCATCAGGGCTTAACACAACTAGGATTGGACCAGTTGGACATCGAGGGTTTCTTGCTGTGTTTTCATGCTCTATTCTCTTCTGCATCAGAAACAGTGTGCATGTTTTACTCCTCTCCCCTCTGTGGATAACTATGAGGATCTGTGTGTGAATGTGTATGTGGGTGTGTATGTGGGTGTGAGAGGAGCTGCACAAGGAGATTGGTCACGACTCCTTTCCTCCCTCTCTCTCTCTCTCTCTCTCTCCCTTTATCCATCGTTGTCTCTTCATATTTCTTCTTCCCTCTCTCTCCCTCTCACTGTCTCTCCAATTTCCTTTTGTCGTTTCTCTTTTTGCCTCTCACCTCCATCCCTTTCCCCCCTCTCGTTCCTCCTCCTTCTCTCTCAAACATTCTCAGTCTTCTCCCTCATGTTTTTCATCACCCCCTCTCCCCCTCTCTGTCCTATAGTTCTCTCCCCCTCTTGTTGATTTTCTCTCTCTCCCTCTTGTAATTTTGCCCCCTCTCTCTCTGTCTCTCTCTTCCATGGTACAGGGATCACTGACACTGAGCCCTCACATGCAGTTTTCCCTAAAGCACAGACCTCATACAGTCACGTGACTGCCCCCTGTGGTGTCTCCGATGTAATAAGTGCTGAGGATGGAGCTCACTGCTGCATGGACCCCCGCGGTGTAAAAAATAACTGTGGATTTTTACAACAACTAAGCAATATTTATCTCTGCAAATTGCGCTTAAATTGACAAAATAGTTCAAAACGGAAATAAACTTGTGTCTATCTGAGTCTATATCAAGACTAAGCCAGGATAGCATAAGCTGCAGGCAAAAGTGGGCAAGATTTAAACCAGGACTGAACCAGGACCAATGCAAACCAAGGCTAAACCTAAATCAAGTCCTAATGTACTAGTACTAGTATCCAGAAAATAACCAGAACTTAACTCTAAAACATGAATTTACACAACTTAAAATATCTAGATCTAAGATCTAAATATTAACAACAATAGCAACATTTGCTTATATAGTCCACAGTAATTGTATGAACTAAAAGATAAAAGTGTGCAATTAATTACATTTTAATCAAATCAAGGTCTAATTGTTTCAAACCGCTTGGATCTTTTAATCGAGTCACCTGTCAGCAAAAATATGCGGTTTAGAGCAGAGTTCAGAGTCTGAAGGAAGAAATGTGAAAATCTGTATTATGTTTGTATTTATTTATTTGTAAAGGGACAGCACATATTAATGAACATTTAAAATGTAAATATGTAAAGATTATAGCCAGCGTGGCTAATTTCCATCTTCAGTCCCTCGGCAGGTTGATGTCAAATCAGGGACACGGAAAAGTACAACAACAATCACACAAAAGTACATAAAACCAGCACTCACTGTACACACAATTCAGACAGTTCAAGTCAAGAGTCTAAGAGTTAAACCAATAACCCCTCAATATATTTCAATTTTGTTAAATATGGTTACATATTTGACTAGTGGACAGCCACTGTTTTACAGCTTTAGAAAATGCTGCCAGTGTTGGAAGCTCTCGTATGTGAGCAGGCAGTGTGTTCCATGTTTGACCTGCTCGATAAGCAAAAGAGGACTGTCCAAAAGCGCTTTTCCTTAACGGCACAGAGCAGTCACCTCTAGAACCGGCTCGTGTTGTGCGATTTGTATTTCTTTTCACAAACTCTTTTAAAGGAGGTGGAGCAAGATTATTAAAAACTTTGTAAACCAAAATTAAATCTGCATATTTGATGGTGTTGTTCCAATTAAGAAATGTATATTTGTCCAGAATTCTACAATGGTGGTAACTTGCGGGCTTTTTGTCCAATACTTTAAGTGCTTTTTTATAAACAGTTTCAACTAATTTAAGAGTAGTTTTATTTGTCAGAGTCCAACTAGTGATACAATAATTTAGGTGCGGCAAGATCATTGAATTTAAATACATAATTGCCGAGTTTGTTGTTACATTATTTCTTATATGACGAAAATTTGATAAATGATATTTGATTTTATTCACTGTTCTTTTGACATGTTGTTTAAATGATAGTTGTGGGTCCAATGTGACTCCCAGATACTTCACTTCATGGACCAATTTCAGTTTCGTTCCAAGCACAGATACATCTGGGTCTGTATCCATGCTGGGCTTTTTAGAGAAAAACATACAAACTGACTTTGAGATGTTAAGATGTAAATGTGAATTTTGTAGCCAGTTTGCTACCTTTGACATAGCAACTGACAGGTCCTGTGCAGCTTGCTGTTTGTTTTTAGAATGAATATACAAAACTGCATCGTCAGCGTACATCTGACAGACGACATTAGATGGACAAATTTGAGGCAAGTCATTTATGTACATGCTAAACAATAATGGACCTAAAATCGAGCCTTGAGGCACACCAAGATTATTTTGGGATATTGGAGATTTTACATTGTGACATGTTCATGGAATAAACATTAAAAGCCAAATATATTCATGTACCCCTCCTTGAGCCGCCACCTTAACATGGTGGAGGGGTTTGAGTGCCCGAATGATCCCGGGAGCTATGTTGTCGGGGGCTTTATGCCCCTGGTAGGGTCAAACAGGTCCTGGGGGACGGGTCAGACTAAGAGCGGTTCAGAAGCCCTTATGTTGAGTTTTAAAACAAGGTCAAATACATCGCCCGGACTGGCGTCACCGGGGCCCCACCCTGGAGCCAGACCTGGGGTGGGTGCGTGCCAGCGAGTGTCTGGTGGCCGGGCCTTTCCCCACGGGGCCCGGCCGGGCGAAGCCCGAAGAAGCGACGTGGGGCCGTCCTCCTGTGGACCCACCACCCGCAGGAGGATCCATAAGGGCCGGGTGGAGAGAGATCTGGGTGGCAGTCGAAGGCGGGGGCCTCGACGGCCGGATCTCCGGACATGGAGACTAGCTCTGGGGACATGGAATGTCACCTCGCTGGGGGGGAAGGAGCCTGAGCTTGTGCGGGAGGTTGAGCGTTACCGACTACGCACAGCTTGGGCTCTGGAACCCAACTCTTTCAGGGGGGCTGGACCCTCCATTTCTCTGGCGTTGCCCGCGGGGAATGGCGGCGGGCTGGTGTGGGCCTGCTCATTGCCCCACAGCTCAGCCGCCGAGTGTTGGAGTTCTCCCTGAACGAGAGGGTCGCGTCCCTGCGCCTTCGGGTCAGGGACAGGTCTCTCACTGTTGTGTTGGCCTATGGGCCGAACAGCAGTGCAGAGTACTCAGCCTTCTTGGAGTGCCTGGGAGGGGTACTGGACAGTACACCGACCGGGGACTCCGTTGTTCTCCTGGGGGACTTCAACGCTCACGTGGGCAACGACAGTGACACCTGGAGAGGGGTGATTGGGAGGAACGGCCTCCCTGATCTGAACCCGAGCGGTGTTCTGTTATTGGACTTCTGTGCTGGCCACGGTTTGTCCATAATGAACACCGTGTTCGAGGCTGAAGAAGGAGTCCTATCGGGCCTTGTTGGCTCATGGGACTCCTGAGGCAGCTGACAGGTACCGGTGGGCCAAGCGTGTTGCAGCCCGGGTGGTCGCAGAGGCAAAAACTCGGGTTTGGGAGGAGTTCGGAGAGGCCATGGAGGAGGACTATCAGATGGCCTCAAAGAAATTCTGGCAAACCGTTCGGCGCCTCAGGAGGGGGGAGCAGTGCTTCACCAACACTGTTTACGGTGGGGGTGGGGAGCTGTTGACCTCGACTGGGGATGTTATCGGACGGTGGAAGGAATACTTTGAGGATCTCCTCAATCCCGCCGTCACGTCTTCCGAGGAGGAAGCAGAGGCTGGAGACTTGGAGGTGGACTCGTTCATCACCCTGGCTGAAGTCACTGAGGTGGTTGGAAAGCTCCTCGGTGGCAAGGCCCCGGGGGTGGATGAGATCCGTCCTGAGTATCTCAAGTCGCTGGATGTTGTAGGGCTGTCTTGGCTGACACGTCTCTGCAACATCGCGTGGCGGTCGGGGACAGTACCTCTGGACTGGCAGACCGGGGTGGTGGTCCCTCTGTTTAAGAAGGGGGAGCGGAGGGTGTGTTCCAATTATCGGGGAATCACACTCCTCAGCCTTCCCGGTAAGGTCTATTCCAGGGTGCTGGAGAGGAGAATTCGACCAATAGTCGAACCTCGGATTCAGGAGGAGCAGTGTGGTTTTCGTCCCGGCCGGGGAACACTGGACCAGCTCTATACTCTCCATCGGGTGCTCAACCAGTCCACATGTGCTTTGTGGATCTGGAGAAGGCATTCGACCGTGTCCCTCGTGGGATCCTGTGGAGAGTGCTCTGGGAGTACGGGGTTCGGGGCCCTTTGCTAAGGGCTGTTCGGTCCCTGTATGACCGGAGCAGGAGCTGTGTTCGCATTACCGGTAGTAAGTCGGACCTGTTTCCGGTGCATGTTGGACTCCGCCAGGGCTGCCCTTTGTCACCGGTTCTGTTCATTATATTTATGGACAGAATTTCTAGGCGCAGTCAGGGGCCGGAGGGGATCCGGTTTGGGAACCACAGGAACTCATCTCTGCTGTTTGCAGATGATGTTGTCCTGATGGCTTCATCGAACCGGGACCTCCAATGTGCACTGGGGCGGTTTGCAGCCGAGTGTGAAGCGGCTGGGATGAGGATCAGCTCCTCCAAATCCGAGGCCATGGTTCTCGACCGGAAAAAGGTGGCTTGCCCTCTCCAGGTGGGTGGGAAGTCCTTGCCTCAAGTGGAGGAGTTCAAGTATCTCGGGGTCTTGTTCACGAGTGAGGGGAGGATGGAGCGTGAGATTGACAGGCGGATCGGTGCAGCGTCGGCAGTGATGCGGTCGCTGTACCTGACCGTTGTGGTGAAGAGGGAGCTGAGCCGAAAGGCGAAGCTCTCAATTTACCGGTCAATCTACGTTCCTACCCTCACCTATGGTCATGAGCTCTGGGTAATGACCGAAAGGACGAGATCGCGGATTCAAGTGGCCGAAATGAGTTTCCTCCGTAGAGTGGCTCGGCGCACCCTTAGAGATAGGGTGAGGAGCTCAGTCACACGGGAGGAGCTCAGAGTAGAGCCGCTGCTTCTCCACGTCGAGAGGAGCCAGCTGAGGTGGCTCGGGCATCTGTTCCGGATGCCTCCTGGACGCCTCCCTCGGGAGGTGTTCCGGGCATGTCCCACTGGGAGGAGGTCCCGGGAAAGACCCAGGACACGCTGGAGGGACTATGTGTCCCGGTTGGCCTGGGAACGCCTTGGGGTCCCCCCGGAGGAGTTGGAGGAAGTGTCCGGGGTGAAGGAGGTCTGGGCATCCCTGCTTAGACTGTTGCCCCCGCGACCCGGCCCCGGATAAGCGGAAGAAAATGGATGGATGGATGGATGGATATATTCACGTATTATAAGAAGAAATCATATACGAACTAAAGAAAGAAAAAAAGTTGTTATTTTTTGCCATATAGCCCAGTCTTATAATATAAGACACTACTATTCCCAGTAATAGTAGTGTTACATTCTGTGTCTTACAGTGCGCAGGCCCACACAGTTATCTGGAGGGAGCAGAGGCAGCTGGTGAAGCCTCTTTGTAGCAGTAATTATTCCCTCAGATGTGTGGTGGCATCCTCTCTTTGCTATCACTGGACTAGGGCAATTACTTACCAGTGATTTATAAGGCCTGGGACACAATGACAACAAGGAGGGTCCATTAGACAAATTGTTTAAAAGAGATAGCAATATTGGTCCAACTCTCTTGTCCATTTTCAAATTAAGGCTATACTAAAAAGACAAAAACACATTTATTTTGAGCTGAATTTTCCAGCAGTGAGGTTGCCATAGAGTGGTAGTAGGGTGACAGTAGCTCAGTTAGTAGACTGTTGGCGGTTTGAATTCCACACTCGACATAAACATTATTGGTGGTGTGGTCAGATCCACTGACCCACAGGATGGCGGTCCAATCCACCTCCCACAGATGAATATATATCTTATATCTTTGGGCAAAACAGTTAACCCATCTCACTCCAGTGTCTGCGTACATGAATGTTTATATGTGTATGAATGTGTGTGTGTGTGTGTGTGTGTGTGTGTGTGTGTGTGTGTGTGTGTGTGTGTGTGTGTGTGTGTGTGTGTGTGTGTGTAGGTGTGTGTGTGCGTGTGTGTGTGTGAATGGGTGAGTGGTTCTTTGGTGGAAAAGCGCTATGTAAAAATGGATGCCCTTCCAGTCCCAACAGTGGGCAATGTAGAAAAGTATCCCTAATATTAAACATTAACCAAATTGTGATTTGGCAAGGCTTAACAAATGCCTTCTGGTTGGTGGGTGAACACTCAAGCCACTACACCATTGTCACACCAAATAATAATTAAAAAAAAAAAAAAAAAGTAGTCAAAGTGAACACGTGTTTGCAATTATACAATGCTGTTTATCTACTAACCTAATCATGAGGTGATTGGTGCTGATTAAGAGTAATTGAAAGAACAAGCTGGAAGTGGCCTGTGACTGCCCTGTGAGCGCATTAGCAACATGAGCTACAAAGTGTTCTTAGATTGCACAGAGATTGTAGGGCCATAAAATAGACAAAACAAGGCTTAAATCCTTGACAGTATGCACCTAATGTTTTCCTCTTTCATTCATATCAATCTTTAAGCACCTTTTTCAAGATACCTTTATTTATAAGTAGGGGTGTGAATCTTTCAATCACAAAACGGTTCGATTCGAATCTCGATTCACAGGCTACGTTTCGATTCAGGGACGATTCATAAAATTAGTAAACGATCCGGTATGATTCGATTCGATTCGATCCGATCCAGTTAATTTCGATTCAATACAAATTGACAACTTTACTCCCAAGTGCTTTAAAGTTATTGAGAAGAAAAAGAGAGAAACAGAAATTAAATTTCAAAATAGTATCCTTTTGTTTATTTAGTGTCCAACAGACAATACACCAGGCCTACTGAAAAACAGGCAATCCGGTTTGCAAAACTCTGCTCATACTTAAAATACAATACAGTCCTTCCCTCAAGCAACACAAAACAATAAGGTTAGATATCAAAAATAAAAAGGCGTTATAAAACAAGCAAGTTGCTTATTAAAGGCAAAAATCAGAATGAATCAGAAGCGTTCACGTGTGTTCGTGTGTGTGTGTTCGCGCACGTGTGTGTATTCGTGTGTGTGTTCGCATGTGTGTTCGCGTGCTTTCGCGTGTGTGATTTCCGGACCTTGGATGTTATGATCTGCGTCTGCATCTGCGTTGTCTGACATGGTTAGTTGGTTCCATAGCAAAGTTGAAGAAAGTATCCCGTGCCGCGATTCAACTACAACTACATCAGCTGACGTCACAGGTAAAAGGTCAACACTGTAGTCTCGTGAGAGTTCAAACACACGCACAGGGCTGCTTCTACTGTCTATGAGAGCGACCGCTCATGGTCTCAGGAGCTAGGAAACCGATTTGCGGCCGTAAATCCGGGCCATTGGACCGTTCTTAGCGCATTTTTACCAATCCAGGCTCCGTTGATCGGTACACTCAGATCGCAGAGGTCACAGACCAATAACCGATCCAAATCGGTTAATCTTTACACCCCTATTTATAAGCACAGTTAAAACCTATAAGCACACTCATTTATACAAAGAAATACAAAAACTTGAATATATTGTCCAAATTAAATGCTATGTAACCAATTTTTCCTCATCCATCTGTGTGCCATCTCCGTCTAATTATAAAGTGAAAAGCGAAAATTAGGAAGAATCTGCTCTGATCTCTGAAAGTTGTGAAAATCCATCCATCCATCTTCTTCCGCTTCTCCATTTCTGGGTGGCGGGAGCAGCAGTCCAAGCAGATCTGCCGCCCAGATCTCAGTGCAAAAGCCCCCATGGATCCTCCCGCGGGTGGTGGGTCCACAGGAGGGCGGCCCACGTAACAACCAGCCTTGATGACTTCTATCATGGGGGCTACCAGTGTCCGCAGATACTGGGGCGAGGTGGGGTTAAGTGTCTTGCCCAAGGACACAACGGCAGCACTCATCTGTGGGAGCTGGGATCGCACACTACTTGTTATTGTTGCTTTGTTATTGTTGCTGGCTTTGGCTAAAACTGTTGTAGACAAAATTACTTCCGTCTTTACATTTGGTGGTGTGTCTTTAGTCTTTACAATCATCTTTACAAATCTATCTGGACTTGTTAGTTCTATAAGATCACATAAAGAGACATATTGTATTACACTGGTATTTATTGTACACCACTTGCACATAAGTGCAACTACTCGTTCTCTACTACAGTAATGATCATCCATTCACAAAGCTTTAACTGCCAAACCAACAATACAAAAAACTTTTTTAGGTTTAAATCTCAAGTGTGTTTCAGATTACACTCTCTTTCTACCCTGCAGTTCCTTTGTTATTTCAAATGATTTTTTTTCCAAGCACTGCTTTCTCACATAAGATACAATAGTTACGACACCACTTGTTTCATTTGTTTGAAAATTTAAAAGAAGGAACAAAGCAGAGCTAATGGAGCAATTGAAATCTCCTATTCACTTCAATACTGTTTTCTTTGCTGCAACACTCCTGCTCCAAGGTCAGAACTGTACACTCTGCCTCTAAACCCATTCATCTTTCACACAATGCACCTAATGTGATTAGTATGAGAGCACCCACCTCCACACCTACAAACACATGACTCATGCACACAACCATTCAACCTGAAGACGGGAAAAACAAAAAAAAAACTTGGAAAAAAGGACATGGGGTACTTGCTTCATACTAATTGTAAAAATATGTTGGTAAAAGTGGGTGGATATACATTATTCTGCAAAATCAACTTGTATGAAATTGTATTTTGTTACAATGGCGCCCCCAGAAGCTAAGCAGGGCTGGGCCTGGTTAGGACTTGGATGGGAAACTCCAATATCAGGCACCACAGTGGGGCACCTGGATGTGCTGGGTGAGATTTGTCTTATTTGGAGGGGCCAATGGTGCAAATTAACAGCCGTGTTTTGGCCAATCTGAGCTAGAGTAGTAGCAGAATAGTAGTTTACCACCACCAAGTATGGAATGTGGAATGGAATAATGCACAAAATTGTAAAGTGACTTTGAGTGTCTGGAAATGGTCTAGAGAAGACTTCATTGTTTTCATCATTACACAGAGCTGTTCAAAATTGTTTCATTCCTGGTCAAATATGCAAAACACATTTCATATTGAATTATAACAAAATACTCAGAGCAGATTCTTTTCTAAAGTAGTAACCATTTATACAAAGTTTTTTCTCATCAAATCCCAGCCAAGTGTTCTATAGTATAGCAAACCAGAGCACGCACACATTTATAATTATACAAATCACTGATAATTACCATGCATGTATATCAGTAATTAACATGATCAGTCTTGTAAACAATGCACCCTATTACACTCACAGCAGTCTGTGGGGAAAACTGCGTCAACAGCTGTGACCACATTAATAATGTCAACTTTTCTTGGACCGCACAAAGAGCTGTTTAATGGTTAATCTATACTCGTAATGGACTACTTGAAGTGTGCCCAACCTTTACCCAATATGGGCCTCATGAAACAATTTGCCATTTTACTCTTTGCCAAATGAAATCGGCCAACAAAAACACAAATACAAAGACGAACAATAGGAAAGACAGCATCCTAACAGTACTTCTGAGAGCTGGGTCTATAACTATATGGGAGACTTTGAATATAATTTTTAAAGAAGTATCCACATTTATAATCCACAAATGTTGAACCTATCATTATTTCTTACAGAGCGGCTCCACAAAGCTCCCATTAATCTTATGTTCTAAAGTAATTTCAACTATCATCCATCTTTGGTGTTGATGAATGGCACCAATTTCTGGAACTAATGTCAAAACTTTATTTAACTTTTGTGTATTTATACTGACAGAAATTTTACTTTAAGAATTTTTTGTTTCATGAGAATAGCCCCATTAATAACCATATGAACAAATCTGCAATGTCACAGTTAAACAGCAATTCCACCATTGAAAACTGTCCTCCAGCTCCATTTAATTGCTATTGTCTGATCCACATTATAATGTTGTTTTCTCCTCACAAACATACCTTGAGTTGTGTTTTGTTTCATTCACACATGTTTAACACACAAACTCTGCATATTAAAATCTGAATTCTTCTCTCAAACTGAAAACACTCTGTTCCACCTGTTCCATGTCATGTGGTAATACAGGAAGTGCTCCACTGTGTTTTTAAACTCCATACACCTTCACTAAAATCATTTGGATGATTTCAGCCCTGGAATTGCCAATACTGAACTAAAGGTAAATGGCAGGTGTTAACTTGAAAACTACAGCTTCATGACATCACAAGATGGAACGGAGCATTTTGAGCTTCGGAGATATACAAAGTAATTATTACTCAAGGATTACTCAAACATGTGTGAATGAAACAAAACACAAATGCAGGTATGTTTTTGAGGAGAAGGTCTAACTTAAAGCCCCAGTGTGTAGGATTCGTGGTGCATAGGTGGATGGTGCTATTGCACTTTCTGTTTTAGCTACGGCAGACCTCGAGGGTCACCCGGGCGCGCCGTATCGCGGACAGCTCTCGTACCCGCGCACGAGCCGCGCGCCGCTACTGTATAAATAAAACGCGGTCCCGTTTTTTTTTTTTTTTCTTTTCTCATGAAAACACACATTCCCGATCATGTACCATGACACTCTACTCATCAAATGAAACCTTACAGTCTCCTCTTTTTGACTATGCAAGTCATTTCCCTGCAAAACAATCACTCCCCGAGCACATGGGGCTTTTATACGGAAAAGCACAAAACGAGGTTAGCTTACCTTAGAATGCTTTGCACAGGTCAAACTCTGTATTTCACCATAAACTTGCTCTCAATTTGTCCGTAAGGATCCAGCGAATAAAATCCAGTAAAACAATTTAGTCCAAATCACGTGTTAGATCCATTACGACGTCTGATCCGGCAACATGCTTGTGTTGTTTACCCAAAACCACGAGCCTTGCTGAAGGCGAAGGCGGAGCCCAAATGTCCTTCTGCGGCTCTCGTATTCAAAATGGCTGCCTCTGCATGGGGAAGATCCCCCTTTTATGTGACTATATCTAAGTCCAAAAGAATACTTTGATTTCATGATGGAAGTGAAAAGGCTTGGAAAACAATGTATTTTTGAATGGGTATCTTCAATTTCAGTAATTAACGGGTAAAAATCTTACACACTGTCCCTTTAAAGCTCACAAGAGTCAATTTTGCATAATATAGTACCTTTAACCTATAGTGTTTCTAGGTCTCTAGAATGTTGTCATGTCACGTGAACTCAGCCTATTCTGCTTTAAATCTTGTTGTTTTATTGGTTCAAGACAGCAAACTCATCTGGTACTAGCGGTCTCTTTCTGTGCTGTAGCCTTGTGAAATACGTCTTGCGTCTGGCAGCTATTAGTGAGTCTGGCTTCAGGCCTATCTGCTCCTCAGATGGATCTCCACCTCTCATTATATGGATTGGGCCTGGCAGAGATATAGAGTTACACCAGCCCAATAATACCGCCATGTTTGAATCAATGACAGTCATTACAAACCACATGGACCAAATGGTTATGGATTGAATACTGAAAGTGACAATTCTCTCCTACACTAAGGTTGTTAGGATGCTTTAGCTTCAGGCAAAGTTATTGTAACCTGTTTTGTTTGTCATTATGTCATGTCTGTGTGGGTTTGTGTGGGTTTAGTAGCAATATTTACACCCTAATATTACAGTCTCTAAGGTCTTGTTATATTACAGTAGACTTTGACAATAATTCAAGCATCACACGCATGGTTTTATAATCTATCCATGAATTTAAGAATGAGAAAGTTAGGACTCTAGCTATAGCAATTAACAAGTCAAAGCAACTTTTCTCTTAGCAATTTCACATGACTTATTTCACTGCAAAATTATTGGATATTGGTAAATGCATTCTTTATAGATCTCTCTCCTGTTCATCCTTGATCTTCCTTTGCTGTTGTGTCGGTCAGATGCACCTTTCGCTTCAATCTGAGCGCCTCACATCGACCTAATGGAGGAGAAAGAGGGGGCAGAGGCTGAGAGCTGCAGACTGTCAGAGCCCAGACAGAAGGATACAGGCACGTAAAGGGACTTCAGATAAAAACAGCCTCATCTTTGGTACTTTTAAAGTGGGTAGTGTTTAAAGGGTCCATATTATGCTATTTTCTGATCTAAGTTATAATGTTGTTTTGTCATAAAAAAACAAAACAAAATACATACCTGGAATTGTGTTTTGTTTCAGTCACAGAAACTCTATATAGGAGTTCTTTTCTCAAACAGAAAACACTCCACCTTGTGATGTCATGTTGATAGATAGTGCTTCTCTTCTGAATAAACGTCAAAGGCATATGGTTAATTTGAAAACTACCACTACATAACATCACAATAGAATGTTTAGCTTGGGAAATGTAGATAGATGAATAAAAAAGGACTACTCATATGTGAATGAAACAAGACAGAACTCGGGGTATGTTTTTGTGGAGGTAATAACATTAAAATGACTTAATGCTCACAAGAGTCAATTTTGCATAGTGTAGGACCTTTTAAAATATAACTGGCATTTCAGGATGCATGTCAGTCCATTGTAGTATTTAGTTCACTATAATGTCATTGTCAGTGGTACAGCTTTCACTTGCTTGTCTCATTAGAGATGTAATTCCACAGTATGCCATTAGATATAACTCATTTGCCGTGTATTGTGTGTTGTGGTGTTTTAATTGCTCAAAAATACTTTTTTTTTTTTTTACTGCAAGCTGAGGTTGCCTCTCCACAGATCTGTCCTGTAGCGGCATATGCTTGTCACCATGGAGATAAATTGTTAAACTGGAGCATTACGCAAAACATCTCAATGAATACAATCAGGTGGAGGAAATCCCACATGGAAACTCCAGCTGTATAATAATACTCACTACATCTGTACAGGGTACAGCTGCATTCTATTCACTCATTTTATTTTAAATATTTGTGTTTTCAAAAATACTTCAAACTGTAAGGAGAATGGGATGGTGTAATCCCTAATGTGTTCAGGAGAATACTTACATACATAGTTGTCTGTTTTGAACCTCTATTCAAATTCAAATTCAGGTACAAATTCAAGATTCCATTTCTCTGTTATGCATTCTATTGCTACCCAATTAATACAAGTCAATATAACGGGTTTTAAAGGCTAAGAAATCTCAAATGTTTGAATGAACTTGTTCTGAACTTTTAAACAATCAGTGCCTAGTCATACCTTATTATTGCTCACTAAACTCCCACACGCCATTGACATGGGCATTTGAATATGTTAATCTTATTACCCTGTGGACATTACCATACTGACCTTTGGCGAGGTGTGATGGGATTTTTAATGACGTTCAGCTGCAATTAAAACAATATTGCTCTGAAGAAAAATGTGGAAAAAAATCTAATTAGCACATTTCTACGGCAAGGAGGACAGGAGATGATGTCGCTGTGAAGATGTGAAACAAACATAATTCGTGACAACGGGAATAATTTATTACAACAGCAGGAGCCAAGGTGCCAAGAGACCTTTTTTTGAAAGAGAAGGTTGCAGAGAAAAATCCCATGAAAAACACTGAGAAAAAATTATTAGTAATGACCAAACATGGCAGAGTTTTACAAAGATGGCCCAGTCTGAAGCTAATTAATGACAATACAATGAAGTGGGGTGGCTTTTAATTTAACACTGATGAATGAATATGAAATAAAATGACTAGAATTCAAATGAATCTATCAAAGGTGGTATTTCCTTACTCATTCCTTATTTCTTCCCCAGTCTTGTCAGCCACTATGTTTACATTCAAAATGTAAACTCTGGAGCTATGATTAAGGTCTCGCGAATCGATTCTCAAAGATCCTAATGACACATTTAGATAAGACGACACAATTTACAGGTGCATACTAGCTTCTGGCATTCAAATACACAGGGTAAAAACAAACAGGTAAATAATAGGTATGAGTTTGCACATTTACTCATCCAAGTACCCACCAAGCACATGTTTTGTGTTTTTGTTT
This sequence comes from Paratrypauchen microcephalus, assembly GCA_036785185.1. Lineage (NCBI taxonomy): Eukaryota > Metazoa > Chordata > Actinopteri > Gobiiformes > Gobiidae > Paratrypauchen > Paratrypauchen microcephalus. The sequence continues at coordinate 3,584,740 of JAVJIX010000060.1, forward strand.
TGGTCCACTACAATAAAGAGAGCTCGATAACTACCAGAGCTTCAATAAATTTTGTGAGTAATGCATGTATAGCATGTCCAAAAAACAAATACTCAGTGTAAATGGATGTTGCTTATCTATTTTGGTCAAAAGTGTGGTAGTCATTTTTATCAGTAAGTATAGCTGCAGTTTTAAGTAAGTTTTAGTGCTTACATCAAATTACTAGATACACCTGAACACATTGTAGCCCCCGTTTGCACCTATTTGGGTACATAGTGATTGTCAGCCTTTGCCTCTCAACCAATCACCTCTTGCTGACAGATTTTCTACACACACCCACAAAATGAAACACCAATGCAATTTCTAAAATAAAATAAAAATGATTGTTTTGAATCTATTGGCAGTGGATTGACCCTGAAGTAAGCTGAACACCTGAAAGGAAAAGCAACAGAATCCATCGCAATGCTCATTAATTATTGAGGTCTGAATCAGATTTACATTTGGGGCTCTGGCAAAGTCATAGCAGAGGAGCTCGTCTGTGAATCATCCCAAGACAGTGACTCGTAAATGAAACAAAATAATCAAAAAGCGAGACTGGGGGAGAAAACTGTATATAATTGGTTTGTATAGGCTATAAAAGGTTTTTGTTGCAGCTGTGGTCATTGAAAAAATAAAACACATATTCTGTCTGTGTTGTTACTATCCATTAACTTTTGTATCTAATTCTGCACAAAGATGAAAAAGTTCCATTCAGTGATAGAAGCAGGTGTGGGATATTTCAAACAGCAGACCAATTTGTTCATGCTGTTTTTTTTGTTTGTTTTTTTGTTGTTGCTTTTTTGCAGTACAGTATGTTTGGCTTGTTTGTCTTTTACTCATTTTATGCACCTGCCAGCAAGCATAACACCAAATCCCCCAGAATTAAACTGCCTGAGTACTATAGATAAAAGATTTCAATTTCCATGACAACAACAGTATAATTTGGCTTGTCCAACTTTTTATAACTTTCAAGCAACTCTAGACACTAGCACTTTCAAACAACAGCCAGACAAGAACTCCAGTGTTGTTCAATATGCTGAACACACATTTATGTAACTCAGAATAAGCTTTAAAGGACACATACTACACATGTTCTCTTTAAACATGGTTTTGAGTGCCTTTCCTTCATGTTTTAGAAATATGTATTGGCAGCAGTGTGAATAAACTATGGGAAAAAGCAATTTAAGCAATGCGATCGTCATGCTAATATACGCACACAGTTGTAATGAGTACAAATTGACAGCAGAAATGCTCAGAATAAGTCTGGTGATGATTTACGGATTGTGGGATTTCTATTTGTGTGACCAGTGATTTCTGAGAATCAGAGCCATCATCATAAACAACATTAATGAAACAAGCAATATAATAAGCAAAATACAACTCCAAGTATGATTTTGATGAGGGAATAGCATTGTAACATGGTTAAAAGCTCAAACAAATGAAGTTTGTTTGAGCTTTAATGGTTTCTATAGGTACATTTACATCCAAGAATATTGCCAAGTCTATTGCCAGAACACTCAATGACATCACTGCTCACTCACACATGCACGATAAACGATACACTCATTATTTAAATTTTTTCTGAACAACACTATGCATAATTCAATATATTACCCACATTCACTCCATAACAAATGTATTTTCCTTTGTTTTACAAAGATACCTGACTGAAATCCAAAAAGAGCTGCGTCGTGAGCAGAGGACAGACTCACCCCTAAAGAGACAAGGTCTACTGGCTCAGGACCATCACGACATGCAGAAGATCAATTGAGAATCGATAGAGAATGATTGCACTTATCCTCTGATGAAATCCTCTATACTGTCCTCTGCTACAGCGCTGTACTGGTAATGGTCGATTCCAAAGATTACAGCACCCGTCCCTGCTGCCATCTTCATTATGGTTAGAGGGTCACTGTGTGGTTTGATGAGGAGAAAAATGAAGTAAATCATATGGACTGGCTACAATACTGCACATGGGGATACAGTATTTATGAACTGAGCCAGGCTTCCCTTGGCCAGGTTTTCCTTGCCATATGCATAGCTAAATATAAATAAAAACACCTTAGTTACTTAAAGGTATTCAATGTAACATTTCTATAAGAGTGTCTGCCATCTGCTTGTTTCCAGGGAGATGGTAAGGGTTTGGTGGGAAAGTTCTGCAGTATGGTACTAAACCTATTTATCATTTATTCAGTTTTGAGTGTATTTATTACTACGAAATCCTTTGAAAAACATGTATTCTTACAGTGAGCAGGGTAGCCTCTCTAAAGATTTGACTAGTAATTTGGACGGGTAGCTTCACATCAGGGTGTGATGTTTGAGATGTGTTCATTACCATATTGTGTTATGCACCTAACATGCTTTTTTCTGGTATTTATTGATCATCCAAGATAATTATTTTACATTTTGTTCAGTTTAAATTAGATTAAACAGGTCCACTGATTTCCAGATTAAGTTTACTCTGAGCTTCATCACAATATGCTCTGTGACACTCTGGGACTGTGCGCAAAGCCTAGGAAAAGAAGAAAATAGCCATTATTCACCCATTGGTAGGAAAAGACAACAAGTCGCAACCTAATGCATTTTGACTGATCTCTTTTCAACTACAAGTTAACAACATTCACAAATCTTCACGTTGGATCAACTCAAAATCATCATAGTATTTCAAAGTAGCCTCTCTGATGTTGCTGTGAAATTGTCACAAAAGCAAAAGTGAGTTTAACACTTTCTGATCTTTATCACACTTCACTTAAATAAATAAATACATAAATAAATAAATATTTATAAATAAATAAGTATTCATCCATTCAGGTTTTTAACAAGATATTTTAGATGTTACATTTTGTGTAAAATGTGTGCATAATTGAGTCTAGTCTAAATATTAATACAAATATAAACATAAACAAATAGCCCATCCATAAGTGTATAATACACCTTTCTGTAGACAGCCTCCTGTTTGGTTTGATGAATACTGTATTGTTGCTCTGGTCTTTTGCCTTTCCAAACAGGCTGCAGGGCTCAGCTGTGAGGAGTGCACTGGGCAAGAAACATGTTTGCACTATTTCATTACATTCATGAAAGGATGTGTCCACAGCCTCAGTGCCCTTTAAAATGAGCCTTTGTTTGAAGCCCCCCCATCCAAAAATAAAACATGTTGGAGAATCAGATGTGGCACAACAATGATGTTTTGTCCATCTATGAAAACCAATATAAAAGATGTGAACAAATTGATGACAAAAGGTAATTGCTGCATAATGGTATCACAAAAATGTATTATACCATCCGTTGGTGAAAGATCTGCCAGCTGCTTGTCTTCATGGAGATGCTATTCCTTTGCCAAGAATGTCCCACAATATGACATTAACTCCATGGACAGAAGCAGGTGACATCAGGCCAAGTTACAAGTCCAAACTGTGGAGAGAGCACCCCACTAACCATAAAAAATTTTTTTTTTTTTGTTAGCAATAAATAAGCAATCTGTAATTGATTAAATGATAGAAGATAGAGGATAGATAAGTCTAATTCCATGTGGAACAAGCAGGTGGTGTACACTCCACCATTATATATTGTATGTATATGAAAGAATCTAAGAAAAAGCTAAGGAATAATAATTTTCCATTGAACACTGTTCAGCTCTGAAACATAAATGGAGACTATTAAGAGAAATAAACAGCAAAAACAAATTGCCAAACATATTGACATGATGTTTTAACAGATGCTGTGATGTACCAGATGCTGTTACTATAGCAACACTGGGTCGTGGTGGAGGTACTGATTGGTCTCATTTAAGGCTCTCATTCAGATGCCTCGTGCATAGTAATGGGTCCATTTCCAGTACTACAGAGACAAGTATACTGGAATGCTACACATACAATCAATAGACTTGGCATTTTATGTTCCAATGTGTAAACAGCTATTCCCTTCTCATGTGTTTTATTATGTTCTCCTCTGTGACCAACAGGTAAAGGGCAGTGTGTAATATCAACAGAATATATTAGCCTCTGGCTTTTGTATTTCTATGGACATACAGAGCCCTGCATTGACTTATATGGACTTACAAAACTGTGCACACATTAAATAGATTATACATTCTGCTTGCAGCAAACTGAAAAGTTTGAAAAGTTACTGGTAAATTGCAGCTTTAACATAATGGGTTGAAACAAAACAAAACAAAGTGGGAAAGAACTTAAAGGTGTACTATGTAACTTTTGTGGTCCCTGGTTCTACCAAACGGCATTACACGGTATTACACTTATAGTATATAAGCTACGTGACAGGCAGGTGACGCCCACCAGTTTGTTAGTTGCAGTGCAGTTACTACATTTAATTTTCAAAGTCCCAGTCTCTCTTTAAAATGAATGGAAAAGACTGCATCTATTGTCACCTGTCTCAGATAGGAGAAAACTATCTTTGTCCTCCTCTTTGTCAAAACATGGGTTTCACAATGGCCCACAGATACAATCTGTGGAAACCAAACATAGTTTTAACCTACAGATTGGTAGTTGCAGTGGATTCACACAGGAATGCTATAGCCAGTGGTGTGCTTGTTAGTGTTAGCCCCTCACGTCTGGCTGAAGAGGGTGCTCATCAGAGAAGAGTGGAGAGGTCTAAACAATATGGACGCCCTACAAGCAGAGGAAAGGTCATACAGAGCACAGATTCAATTTAGAAGCCACAATATCAGCTCTGCTTTTCTGAGTGAGAATCTACGTGAGACAGCTGAGGTAATTGTTCTTCATAATTGGATTTTGACATTATTACTAATGCACACGAAACACATTTAAAGCCAGACATTTACATGCTATTACTCACTGAGTTACATGCTGCACTCAGAGAGTGACAAGTACAATTGCTATATGAGGTTTGAGTTATTTAAGGCATACACCAGCACAATGATTATTCTGGCTATACAAATTGATCAAAAACTGATTCATCACAACATTCTTAACCATAAAATACATACATGAAGGAGTTTTGTGACTCGTGCAACTATATAGCAACTAGAGGTACACAAATCTTTGCTCATTTGATCAGGAGGTGGGTAAGTACAGAGTTGATTTGTGTGTTTTTAATGGCGGGTGAAGCCAGAGCACCAGAAAGCAGACCCAGGAAGAAACTCCAACCAGAAAGGCCCTTTACTGCTGTGAGCCAAGAGTGCTGAGCAGTGAGCCACCATTTCATCAAGTTTGTTTACCAGTAAAACAAACCCAATATCAAAACTTTGCAGAATTTTATTGTCTTAATCATAGAAGTCAATTCTTAAACTAGATTATTTCATTGAAAAAGAGAAAGTTCCCTTGGCTGTTGGATGCGTGAAAAGTCCCTCAGTCGTCCAGGTAGAATCCATGATCAAAGGAGAAGTTCAATTTGTCAACTGGACAAAGTTTGTTTGGTTGAAAACGTTTCGCCGCTCATCCGAGAGGCTTCGTCAGCTCTGGTTATTGTACTGGTTAGACCCTGCTTATATCTAGCTGCCGGGAGGCGCGTCCTACAATGACAAAAGCTCTGAATCCCCCCTAATCTGTCTCTTTGTTTTTCAAATTACTCTGACGGCTGGTTTCGACCCCCTATTCAACGTCTAACGACCCTCTCCACCCCTCTGCCCTGGCTCTGTTTGACTGGTCTAAGAATCGCATTATAAATGGGAGACAAGTTATGTCACACTCCCCCATTTCTGTTTAATGACGGATTCTCTTTTTTGACAAAAATAGCCTCTTTAACTCCCCTCTCAAACCAGTTCTTTTCCCTGGCTAAGATCTGAACCTCACTGTCCTCAAAAGAATGGCCCGTGGCTTCTAGGTAAAGATGTACCGCAGAAGCCGGTCCACTCTGGCACGCCCGTCTGTGTTGGTACATCCTCTTGTGAAGTGGCTGTTTTGTTTCCCCAATGTAGCGCTCACTGCAATCCTCACTACACTGAATGGAGTAGACCACATTGCTTTGTTTGTGGCTCGGTGTTCTGTCCTTTGGGTGGACCAGTTTTTGTCTTAAAGTGTTTGTGGGTTTGAAATAAACTGGAATTTCATATTGTCTGAAAATCCTCTGTAGTTTTTCCGAAACGCCGGCCAGGTACGGAATCGCTACCCCTTTCCTCCTGGGTTCGGATTCTCTGTTGTCTTGTTTACTGTCCTTGTCTCTCTTGGTTTTGTTGACAGCCCATTTAGGATATCCACAAACAGAGAGGGCTTCCTGCACATGTTGCTCTTCTTTCTCCTTGCCCTCTGTGCTTGTGGGAACCACTTGGGCCCTGTGTTGTAATGTCTGAATAACACCCAGTTTGTGCTGCAGTGGGTGGTGTGAATCAAAAAGCAGGTATTGGTCTGTGTGTGTGGGCTTCCTGAAGACTTCTACTTGGAGTCCCCGGTCTCCTCCTAACGTTACTGCACAATCTAAGAATGCCAATGTGTTATCCTTGGCATCTTCACGGGTGAATTTGATGTTCGGATCTACAGAATTGATATGTGCAGTGAAAGGTTCCAAATCTTGAATTTTGATTTTTGTAAAATTATCATCAACATAACGAAACCAGTGTGTGGGAGGAGTGCCTGGATATGAAGCTAAGGCACTCTGTTCAAATTGTTCCATGTATAAATTAGCCATGATAGGGGAGACCGGTGAGCCCATCGCACAGCCATGAATTTGCCTGTAAAAGTTCCCTCTGAACTGGAAATAGGTGGTATTTAGACAAATTTCCAGAGCTGACGAAGATTAGGGGGGATCGTTTTCAGAGCTTTTGTCATTGTAGGACGCGCCTCCCGGCAGCTAGATATAAGCAGGGTCTAACCAGTACAATAACCAGAACTGACGAAGCCTCTCGGATGAGCGGCGAAACGTTTTCAACCAAACAAACTTTGTCCAGTTGACAAATTGAACTTCTCCTTTGATCTTGGCTGTTGGACAAATTCAATAATTACTGTCTAAATAAACCATCAATAATATTAATATCATCTCAACCTCAAAAATAGCTGTGGAAATGTTAACAGCAGATAACATGCTATAGCTTATTTCAATTACCTCATGAGGCTTCCTTGTTGACTTAACTGTAATAGGTGATCTGCAGTCCTGGGAGATGGCTGTGAAGAAGCCTGCCCAGTGGTTATTAGTGACTATTGATACAGGCACTTAAGACAAACCCACAAATCAGCTACTGCTAATAGTCTGGTGTAATGGGACTCAGCATAGACCAGTGACGCTGTAATGTTAAACAGGACATGTGAACTAACAGGAGTCGTGTCTTTAGTTATACTGATTTTGGAGAGTGGTTTCATAAATAAGCCAGGATAATCACCCATGGTAATACTCAGAATCAGCAGGTTCAACATTTGTGGATTTCTTTTGGATACTATTTCAGACAATATCAGTTCCTGTAATTAAAACATCCTCGATTCCTACTCCCTCAAATTTGAAATCAGGCAGTTCTATTTCAACTACTACTGCTATTACTGCACTAGTACTACAACGATTACTGTACTACTATTTCATCGACGACTACTGACACTACTAATGCTGCTACTACTATTTCTACTAATGCTGCTACTACTATTTCTACTACTGCTACTAGTACTACTACTACTATACAATTCTAACATTTCCAACTTGGTTTTCTATACTAAGGATAAAGCTTGATACTCAATAATACCAACAACTACTACAACTACTACTCCTACCACTACTACCATTACCACTTGCTACTACTAAATATGACTGAAGTAGAAGATTATGAGAGATATTTCCTGAAGCCTGAACACAGAGCTGTGATAGGTGCCATTATGTGACATGAGCAGGTCAGTGTAATAGTGGTCTATAAAAGTACCATGACATTGCCTGCAGCAGCATAAAGGGCAGCGCAGAGTGGCGTGTTTCCAAACGCAGCTGAGGCACAAATGACATTTCACTACAGCCATGTCGAGCCCAAAACCAGCAATCAACCAATCCTTTTGTTTACTACAGTTATTTTCAAACCACTGCAGGAAATATCAGACTTTCTACGTACCATCAAATGACCAAACAGGAGTAAATTATATTGCTGATGATATATTGTATTATGGGGTTAAGAAATCTTGAATATTTTGTAACATAATCATGCATACACTGGAGTTGTGAAGGGAGGCAGACAGGGGTTGTGGCTAAAGGCTACATTTAAAGCCTAGAGCGATTTAAACATTGATTGTGGCTGCTCTCCGGAGGCTGACAACTCTTATAATCAGAGAGATATGACAGGAGGACTTGTTATAACTTAAATAGCCTGAAACAATACAAATATGAATAATAAAATACTGTTAAGGAGCCTTAGGTATATCATTATCTCAAGTCTTCTCTTTATATTGTGATAACCAATTTTTCCATTATCGACTAAAGTTGACCGTATTTAAATGTCTTATACTACACCAAATTGACTCTTGAGAGCTTTAAGCTGTGTTATAATGTTATTTCCTCCTCAGAAACATACTGAGAGCTGTGATTTGTGTCATTCAGACATGTCTTAGAAACCCTTTATTAGTCTGTCTACATCTCTAACGCCAACTGCTAACTTTTACCTTTTTTCTGTAGAGATCGGAAATTCTAGGTCTGAAATTATCCAAATGATTCTTGTGAAGGTGTATGGAGTTTAAAAACACAGTGAAGCACTTGCTGTAGTGTTACATGACATCACAAGGTGAAATGCAGTGGTAAATATGAAGGATTTGTGCGTTAAATGTGTGAATGAAACAAAGTGCAGCCCCAGGTATGTTTGTGATGAGGAAACAACATTATAACATAGATCAGAAAACAGCATATGGGCCCTTTAAGACTTGACCAGAAAAAATCCAGAACAAAACTAGGTCTAAACCAAGATTAAGGGATTGTGTACACTTGCACACACACCACTTCACTAAATTGGGAGCAGATCTGCAACTAAACCTGGACTAGACCAGGACTACCCAGAACTAAACTAAAAACTAGAATCAGCCAAAACCAAGTTTAGATCTGGGCCAAACAAGTGCGAGCATACCCTTGAAATAATCATGCTTAATGTATATACAGCCAGTGCAAAACCAGACCCAAATCAGGACATACATGTTCATTTTGACTAAAGGTAAGTAGTAGAGAATTAAAACATGAATGATAATTGTAATCTGTGAAATAACCACCACTGACTTCTATGTAATGGCTGCTCTTGACACTCTTCTAGTGTGAAACAAGTGGCACAATAAAATGATCTTTACAGTGGTTTGCCATAAGTGCTCATTTTTATAGTGAACGTGGTCAGCAGAAACATGAGGCTATAAATCTGAAAAGTGCTGCGTGTGAACTCAGATGTGTGTAATTGGCTGACAGGGAGCGATAGGTGTGTGTGTGTGTGTGTGTGTGTGTGTGTGTGTGTGTGTGTGTGTGTGTGTGTGTGTGTGTGTGTGTGTGTGTGTGTGTGTGTGTGTGTGTGTGTGTGTAAAGGGTTGCCAGGAGCAGACAGGATCCAACCTTCTTCACACCTGCTCCTGTGCATACCAGAAATCCTCGCACATTTTCATTAAACCTGGATCAAAACAGCAGGCAGGCAAATTGACTATATTTATAGGGCATGAAGGAGACACCAATGATTTGAACGCATCACTCACAAAAGATTAAATCAGCATAACAGACTGCAAGGTTGCCACAATGTACCATCAACCACTTGAATGCTGATTTGGTAAATAATTACGTTGGATGTGTGACACCTCAGGGTGCAAAAAGGGAGAAGTGTCTTGCCAAGAGACACAACAATAGCATCTTGAGTGCTTACTGACCACTATGGCACTATGGGATGCACTGATACTATTATCGGATACCGGCGCCAATAGAGAAAAATTTGCTGGATCAGATATCGGCTTCTAAATATCGTTTCAGCCCATATCCTGGTTGGACATTAAAATGAATGTAGTAAGAGTATTTACTGGTCACAGTTGGCCCCGAAAGTCTCATAATGTCTTTATTGATACAAAACTGTTCTGTAGTTACTTGAGGGATAAATAACAGCTACATAACACAGTTAGATCAGTTTGGTCTTATTTTGTTTTAGTTTTAAAGGAAATAAACACTCTCATATACTTGTATATAAATACTCTTATCAGTCTCTCTACTAGTATTGGTTAATATATACTGCCTGACAAAAGTATTAGGACGATTGTGTATTTCTGAACTCTGGACAAAACTTCTGGTTCCAACAAGATAATGACCCAAAGCACTCATCCAAACTGTGTCAGGGTCATTTGGAGACGTGTGAACAGCGTCATCAACTGTAGATTATGACATGGCCGCCCCAGTCTCCTGACCTGTCACCCATCGAAAAAGTGTGGGATTATTTGGATATTAAAGTGCGCTCCAGGAATCCGACTAACGTTAAACACCTGTGGAAATGTCTTCAGGATGAGTGGAAAACTATAGAGGATGGATATCTTGAAAAATTGTTGGACAGAATGCCTCGAATTTGTAAAGCTGTGATTAAGGCCAAAGGTGGTTATTTTGATGAAAAAGCTATTTAACTTGATATTGTTACATTTTTGCAATAATATGCCTTTACACATGATGAAATTTGCTTTAATATATCAATAAATTGATTTGTTGTCATTACCAATACGTCTTGTTATCATTGTGAAAGTATACACAATACACAATCGTCCTAATACTTTTGTCAGGCAGTGTAATTCAACATATACTATAGACAAAGTATCGAAATCTGTATCATTACTATGTCACTGTCACTCCACTCATCTAAAGTGTAACACTCTAGATGGATCCTTAAATGGAAGAACAATTCTTTCAACATTAGCAATCTGTGTACACTGTTTTTTGCCAAGGGAAGACAGAGCAGATATTGGGGAAGTTGAGATTAAGCTGAAAATGTGATGATTAAAAGACAATAATCAGGGCTATAAATGCAAGTTGCCAAGTTTCCTTTGGAGTTTATATCAGTTTACATTGGCAACTACAACCAATATGGCAGCAGGTGGCAATTTATTATGTCTCTGTCCAAAACAATACGATTTTATTCATGCCATTAACGGAGCGCAACACATGCTCTTAATATTTATGATTTAGGCCCTTACTGCATATAGTGTTCATTCTTTGTTGTAAGGTAATTAAACTTCATAAGTTGGGCAGTTGTCATAATTTTTACACACAAAAAAATGTGCCAGATGAAAGAATAAGTCACTTCAGGCAACCAACTAGAACCTGCACTTTTCAAAAGCACCTTCCCACACAAGCCATATTCAAAAGTCACGATCTACAATATTCTACTCTTTTGAATCCTGGTGTATTTTACTTTTATTTTACTTTCCCTGTGAAAATGCACAGATGAAAGTGGAGGGCCAGAGAGGAGCAGAGCAACTGGAGCAGATGTGTTCTTTGAGGTGAAAACGCTGAATCACACATGTCCATTCTCATCACTTCACCACAGCCACGCACCACGAGCACTTCCTCCTACAGGGATGTACATGGACCGGGACAAAACCGGAAAGGGGAGACAGAGAGAGAGAGAGAGGGAACAAGGCTAAAAGAGAGAGATTGTGAGAAACACAGTGAGAGAGAAGAAATGCAAGAAAACAAGAGTCAATGACAGCGAGAGAACTAAACCTAAAGAGACTAGAGATAGAAAGAGAGAGGGGACATACAGTAATATAACATAATGAAAATTAACCTAAGAGGCAGGGAAATACAACCCTATAAAAGGGAGAGAGAGAGAGAGAGAGAGAGAGATGGGAGATAAACACAAACAGAGATAGACAGAGAGAGAAATAAATAGAGAAAGAGTGCAGAGAAAATCATTGCTAAAGAGAGGAGAGCGGAAACACAAGGTAACAACCCTAGAGATAACAGGAGAGAGAGAGAGGAAGCGGGAGCAAAGACGTCACATTAGCATCCCAGGACACCACTTGGAGACTCCCAGGGCTTCCTCTGCTATGAATGGTACATTAAATCATTTTTTTTTTCCTTTTCAAATTTAGAATTGTCATTTATAATCAATAAATAATACCATGTAGCCTTAAAATACTTAAAATATCGTTGCCATTCACTGCCAAAGTCAAGACCTCCAGGAAGGAGCCTTGCCTAAGGGCACAACCACAGTATCAACAGGATCATGAGTTTAATACACATTTTACATACATATGGTAAAAGGTTAGCAAATTTTAGTTTTTCTTCAGAACAAATCCCTGACAGGACCGTACTAAATGATTTCATAATTAGGCCTGTAGGATTAAGCACAGCTGCAGATAACACACTGCCTCCTCCCTCTCCTCTGAGTACACTGAGCATTTTTGGAATATCACAAAAATGTTATACAATCCTTGTGAAAGAAGGGACTGTGTGAGTGAATTTATAATTTGGCCTGCAGGATTACGCGCAGCTGCAGACATCACATTAGCATCCTTGGATTGTACTTGAAGACTCCATTGGCTTCTCGTTGTATACTCACAGTTTTTGGGATATCACAAAACCTTAGCACATACCCTGTGAATGAAGAGGCTATGTGAATGGTTTTATAATTTGGCGTGAAGGATTACACACAGCTGCAGACATCACATTAGAGTCCCGGGACAGTGTTTGAAGAGTCCCTTGGCTCCTCCCTCTCCGTCTTGTACACTGATCATCATCTGGATGCAGATTTCACCTTCCAGTGGAGGACACCACTCCTCTTCATAAATTCTGTGTCGCTTTGTCTCACTTAGACTAACAGTAAACAGGAACAGGCATTGAAAGTGACTTATGACGATGGATGTTCATAGAAATACCAAGGACACTCCTAATAATCGCATTTTATTTGCTATGCATACAACTGATCATATTTAATTGAAATATCATAAGCAAACACACATGTATTTTAAAGTGCCTATGACAGGTTAAACTGTTAATTTCAATAAAACACAGTTAAAGGGACAGTGTGTAAGATTTTTACCCGTTAATTACTGAAATTGAAGATACCCATTCAAAAATACACTGTTTTCCAAGCCTTTTCACTTCCATCATGAAATCAAAGTATTCTTTTGGACTTAGATATAGTCACATAAAAGGGGGATCTTCCCCATGCAGAGGCAGCCATTTTGAATACGCGAGCCGCAGAAGGACATTTGGGCTCCGCCTTCGCCTTCGGCAAGGCTCGTGGTTTTGGGTAAACAACACAAGCATGCTGCCGGATCAGACGTCGTAATGGATCTAACACGTGTTTTGGACTAAATTGTTTTACCTGATTTTATTTGCTAGATCCTTACGGACAGATTGAGAGCAAGTTTATGGTGAAATACAGAGTTTGACTTGTGCAAAGCATTCTAAGGTAAGCTAACCTCGTTTTGTGCTTTTCCGTATAAAAGCCCCATGTGCTCGGGGAGTGATTATTGTGCAGGGAAATGAATTACATAGTCAAAAAGAGGAGACTGTAAGGTTTCATTTGATGTGTAGAGTGTCATGGTACATGATCGGGAATGTGTGTTTTCATGAGAAAAGAAAAAAAAACAAAAAACAGGACCGCGTTTTATTTATACAGTAGCGGGTGACCCTCGAGGTCTGCCGTAGCTAAAACAGAAAGTGCAATAGCACCATCCACCTATGCGCCACGAATCCTACACACTGGAGCTTTAAGGTCATTGTATTTAAGATTTTGCTAAATATTTTACTTTTCTTTTCGCAATTTGGCAATTTTTTTAGGTATAAAATTTTACTTCCTTGTTGGAAATCATGACATCACATTAGGGAATTACATAATAACTCTTACCTAGCAATCATGAACTGAGCAAACTCCTCTAATGTACACAGAAATGACAGTATATGAAAACATCTTTTAAAGTATCAGGAAATAAGTGTTTCTTGCGTGTAAATTGTCCCTAGTATGATGCCATCAGTATAGAACTCTCTACGTCCTGTAATATTCAACATAGTTTTAAACGTTTCTTCATAAATTGCTTGTCAATTGGTGTAAAACGATCATTATCATTTATTACAGATATTATACTACCAAATTAAGGGGGAAAAAATGAGAATCATCAGAACTTGTCACACACATTTTAATTAGAATTACTTATACTAATTGGTGTGTAGTCATTTTTATTTGCTCCATTATCACCAAAAAGCAAATAAACATATTTTTATGGTTAAAATGTGATTAAATTTAACTGTGGTTTTTATACACTTCCCAACTTTATAAAGTAAAATTAAAACAAATATATTGTCAACAGAAATCTAGAAGTAAAAGAAATACTAAATGGTTACTTTTGAGTGTAAGAAAATATTGTGATCAAACAGTGACATCTAAATTCTATAGCGGCAACAGCGACCAGCATCAGTTATTATTTCAACTAGTAATGGGAGGATTTGCATAATGCTTTGATTTTGTTATTAGTCCATGATTTATATGTAGTTTAGATGTAGTTAAAAATATCCATTGATTTTTTTCCTATCTTCTGAGCCTTGGACAGAGAGAGAAAAATGGGTATTGACTGCATCCGTACATTAAAGTCTTAGAAATCCCACACTTTTTACGGTTTATAGCAATGATAAAACATCTCTGCAGCCTCTATTTGAATATTTATCGAGTTAATTCTAATTGACTGACGGTTGGGCACGACAAACAGTGAGTCTATCAAATTTATTCTCTACATCAATCTTGGCCTGAAATGGTCTCCTGGTCTCAAGTCTCATTTGTAATATAAGCTCAATTAAAGTCACAGTGTAATCAAGTGGGAAATACAAATATATATATATATACATACATACATACATATATTTTTCATTTAAAGGAGGTTTGTCTACCAACAGCTTATTGCTATAGAAATGATTGGCTTGAAATCTTCCACAGTTTAGCACTACATTTTCCTGTATTGCATTTACACCTTGAAAACATGCATTCGTTTCCCATGAGCCTTTCCACAGATCCAAAAGGTAAGGTGAACAGCATGTCTCCATGAAGAAAACTTTAATGTCATTGAAACACTGCAGGCAAAGCAATAACATCTCCATGGAGAATGGTAACAGACCCTCCACCTGCAAAGCCTCATAGTGTACTTTTGAGCCATATATAGACAACAGGGCTCTCAAGTCTCACGCATTGAGAGTGTGACACACGCAATTCGACGTGTTCACACGCTCACACGCCACACATGGCATTTCTCACGCTGATTTTTTTTTTTTTTTTTGTGCCCAGAAAATCGGTCTGTGTGGCTTAGTTTATGCAGGCACCGCGCGTTTTCAGCGCCGCCCCCACCCCCCGGAGCAGGGGGACGGGGGGACGGCGGGTCTGCTTCCGACCGTGCGGTCCGAGCGGAGGCCGGAGCAGACGCGCCGTCCCCCGGGCACGTCCTGAGCCTCAGTCCCGGTGCCACGTCTCCTCTGAGACGCACCAACTCCGGTCCCGGTGTCTCCGTCTGTGCGTAACATGTCCCCCCCGATGGCTTAAGCGCAGAATACGCGCGGCCCAGAGCCGAACTGCCCATGGTGAGACGCGGTGAGACGCGGTGAGACGCGGTGAGACGCGGTGAGACGCGGTGAGACGCGGTGAGACGCGGTGAGACGCGGTGAGACGCGGGCTCGGTGCATTAACCAGACTCTTACATGAATCCGTTAAAAATGTCCCGCTCCCCCCGCCCCGGTCCCTCCTCCCCGCCCCTCTCAGCGCGCACTGACAAAGTGCAGTGATGATAAAACAAACTGAGAACCATCAGGTAATAACTTCATTTATATAACTCTCATTAGTTGCTTTGTAGTTTAAGTTTGCTCTTTAGACAAACAGGGCTCTCAACACGCAATTCAAGGGGGGTTCACTCGCTTTTCACTACTCACACATACGTGAAAAGTCCCTCAGTCGTCCAGGTAGAATCCATGATAAAAGGAGAAGTCATCATATCATACTCACACATACTTATTCAAGATTAAACTAGGTCTCTAGGCTAGATCAGTTTTAAACAATGCTATTTACTTTATTTACTAATACTAAACCCAGTCTAATCCGGACTATCTACCAGATTTCTAATTATAGTCCCTTTATACAATGAGATTAATGGTCGATGTGAAACTTCAGCCATAATTATAGTTTTTTATAAGTTTTTTTCCCCCCACAGAAAGCATGAGCCAGCCTCTCCTCCTTAATGTAAAATCAATAGCATTTTGCTAGATGTCTCTGTGGCTCTGAGGAGTCTACATCTCAGCAAGCGTCCCACCTAAAAATATGAACATGAATATTTATGCTCTGCTCTCAACATTAAGCATTGTTTACCAGATGCACAACAGGGCTTTAAAGAAATAATAGCAGGGGATGGGAACACACTGTGGATTTTATTTTCTCTTATGATTCATTATATCAATAAGTGTGGCATATTCTTCATGAATACCCCCAAGCCTCTGAAGAATTGTGCTTTGCTCTATATTATACAGGCATCTCAGAGCAGATACAGCTATGGATGGGAGAATAAACATTATTTATCGTGATAAAAAGGTAAACAATAATCGTTCATGGGACATTTTAAATAATAGTGATTAATCGCCATTATATCAGCAGAATGTGCACAAAAACATACTTATCCATGACGGTCTTATCTAGAGCACTGTTGTTTTCACTTTATAGTATAACAAAGTACAATACTATAACTGTTCTTTAAATATGGAGCCTATTTATGATATTATAATTATAATTAACACTGTTTTAAAATTGTCAGCCACTTTAATCATTATCATGATGTAATCGTTAATTGCAGTTATTCTGACCATAATAATCTTGACACCACATTTCAAAATCATCCCATGCCAAGATACAACAAGATAAAGTGGTCTAATATAGTTTAAATGAATCACATGGCTTCAGTTGTTGACAGTGGGAAGTGAACATTAAAACTATAGCTCTTTAAGGACTACAGATGGAAATTAGCATTCTGCTAAATCTGGTGCAGCCATCTTTTTAATGTACCTGCACATTGTCCTTCAAATAAACAAGTAAATAAATAAATTTAAGATCATTTTTAATATTTTATCAGTCATAATTTAAGTGTGCAGTATGAATAAAGATGAGAGACGCTTAGTAGATTCATGTAATTGTGCCTGTGAGGGACAGTTGCCATGTGCTTTTCATCCTTAATGCCAATAGGACACCCTGTCTGGAGCAGTGAGTGAACACTGCAGAATCCTGGGCCCCTAATCTTAAACCAGGATCTTGGTTAGGACTACCTACCTAGCTGCATGCATGTTATATAGACAAAAACAAATATATATTTTTAAATCATCCCAATAACAATATTATAGGGATCCTTAATAAATGTGCTGTAATGTTCAGAAACCTAAGATTATATAGAAAGCTTGTATTTGTCTTCATCTCTATCCTAAATAAGTTAAATATTGTAGATTCCAGTTATGCAATATTTTGAGGATTTTCCCCAATTCAAAAGATATAATATTTTTGATTTGTACATCACTATGGCAAGAGTTCTAATTTCTCATTCTGAAACCCATGGATAGTTTTGCATAATTCCAAAATAATAGCAGTATTATAAAATGCTCAATATTATATCTCTTGTAATGGGAGACCCTAGAATGCTTGGAGGAAGTAAAAAAGGGACAAATTGCTGATATAACTTATTTTATACAGTAGAATCAATTCATAAAACTAATTGAATCAGTGGCCACGCAGAATACAGTTAAGCAGTAGATCAAATTAATGAAGTCACTTTGCTCAAACGGTGGCTTTCAAACTCTCAAAGGGGGGGGTCTCATTTGGTGCAACTGTTTAAATCCAAAGCTTATTCAACTGCCACTCACTCTGATATGAATCTGGAGTCTCTGATGGAAGCTCTTCACTACAGCACTCACAGCCCACCTATAGGATTACTGCAATGTAGAGCAGCCAATCACATGTTCTCTCATGCAAGACTGTAGTAAAAATGCCAGAGTAGCAGTAGCTCAGTTGGTAGAGCGTTTGTCCACTGATCCAAAGGTTGGCGGTTCAAATCCCGCTCTTGACATAAGAAACATCAGTGGTTGATTCCAGCTCCCACAGATGAATGCTGCCGTTGTGTCCTTGGGCAAGACACTTAACCCGCCTCGCCCCCAGTGTCTGCGTACACTGGTGTGTGAATGCGTGTGTGAATGGGTGAGTGGTTCCTTGTTGTAAAGCGCTTTGGGTGCCTTGAAGGTGGAAAAGCGCTATATAAAGATGTGACCATTTAGTAGTAGTACAGGTTAATTATATACTGTTCAATTGAGCAGAAAATACTACTGCAATTTTCAACTTTAGAAGGATTGCCATCTGCTGGTTTCCATAGACATTATGATGTTATTTGCATAGATGCATTAAACATATTCTTCTAGTGTTTCAGTGCTAAAATATGTGCTACACTAGACCTGAGCTTACAACTACTAATACTGCTCTACTACTATCAATATGATTACTAATACTATTACAAGGTTCAATGTTACATACATTTACTCTTGTAAGCTTTAAGACATGATAGAGTGTTGTTGCATCCTTAAAAGCATACCTGAATTTGTGTTTTGTTTCAATCACACATGTCTGAGTAATCCTTTATTACTAATCTATCTACATCTCCCTAGCTCAAATAAATCCAACTTGTGATGTCATGGAGTGGTAATTTCCAAGTTAACAGCTACCTTTACCTTTAATTCAGTAGAGGGAAGGTGAATGGAGTTTAAAAACACAGTTGAGTGCTTCCAGTATTACACCATGACATCACAAGGTGGAACAGAGTGTTTTCAGTTGAGATTAGAAGCCTAATTATGCAGGGTCTGTGTGTTAAACATGTGTGAATGAAGCAAAATACAACTCAAGGTATGTTTTTGATGAGGAAACAGCATTATAACATTGATTTTTTTAAAAAGAGTGTAATATGGTAAATGGTCACATCTTTATATAGCGCTTTTCCACCTTCAAGGCACCCAAAGCGCTTTACAACAAGGAACCACTCACCCATTCACACACACACACATTCACACACCAGTGTACGCAGACACTGGGGGCGAGGTGGGTTAAGTGTCTTGCCCAAGGACACAACGGCAGCATTCATCTGTGGGAGCTGGAATCGTACCACTGATGTATCTTATGTCAATGTTTCTTATGTAATATGGGCCCTTTAACTACTACTCAATGCCATTACTCTAAACCAAGGTAAATCCAGGTCTAAACCAGGGCTACACCAGGACTAAACTATATCCAAGACAAAAGTATAGGTTGTTGCGATTGCTGATATATTATACATTGGTTTTTGGTCTCCTTATGCTCTGTAGCCATATTCAAAGACCAACAGACCCACACCTCTTCGACTTCTCCCTATCCCCCATGCCAGACAGTCCACACCACCCTCTCATCCTCTTATTTATTTATGAGGCAGCTCGCTCTAAATCCCTGTTGCACGACTGGACCATGCTTTGGTGCAACACAGCCGGATACAGAAGATTATAATGATAGAAAATAGCATTCAAATGTTGTCAAACCAAGATCTCAGGCTTAGTAGGGCAAGGGTGAGGTAACAATTGGTGAAATGTACAACCCATGTCATCACACATATAATACACTGGATTCAGTCCTCCATCTTTCCATCAAATCTGAGTGGAAAACTTGCTGGTACCAAAAAGAAAACATTTGAAGAGCCTATAGTACGTAGAATTGAAATATTAAGTTCAGGGGTAATTGCTGTATCTAGTCATTGAGATCCAACACCGAAATCAACCCCAAAACAAACAAAGATTGGCACCCATTCCAAAAAATGCCCCTTTACATAGTATGTGTATTTTGTTGTACCTTGCAAGTGAAGATATCAGTCTGAGATCCATAAAATAAATGTATCACAATATTAAAATATCCATTTGACACAATGATATACTTTTTTTTAATTAATAAAAATGTTTAACATAATATAATAGTAGTATCTTTAATGGTACCATATGGCCTTATATTACCAATTTGGCTATGATTAAGATGATTCTAAAACTATTCCTGAAAGGTGCACTTCTGTCCAACTTCTGTCCAACTTGATGTTTCAATTCTAGTTTCTAGCACTGGCAAAAGGAGAAATTCAATTTGTCAACTGGACAAAAGTTTATTTGAATTTATTTGAAATGAATTTCTCCTTTTGCCATGGAGAAATTCGACTGAGGGATTCTACACATGTTTCTAGCATTGTTTTTGTGTTTATTACACTACTATAAAAAAAACAATATAGCACAAAATAATCTATTATTACTTGACATTTGACCAAACCAAAGAACCATTCACAAAAACTCTCCAGTGTTTCTGTGAATCTGTGCAACTCACAAACGTAGCCAGTTCAATTACTATGTTTTTATGAGCACGGGTCAACAACAGGGTTTAAATCTGAGCCCAATGCATTCAACCGCCTTTCATTGCCAGACAACAGACAACAATTTCTAGCTATATTACTATAATCATTGCAATAAAATGCATTATCTGGATCCACGCAGCAACATGGAGTAGCACAGGCTTCACCTTTCACCAGCGCTGGACTCTTGTATGATAGTGCATGATGTATCTGTCAGAGGCTTGGGTATTATCTGTATTTGGGTATTACTGAGTGATTTCCATTCAGCGCATCATGGCTAGCGCTGTAGTAGTAGTAGTAGTAGTACATGCATGCTTTACAATGGGAGTACATGGACATTGTGTGGTTAAAAATTCAAGACAGAAACACAGGGAGGCAGGTGACAGAGGTAGGTGGAGAAGTGTGAATCCCAAACTGAGATGAGATGGTTGTTTCATCTTACAGTAGATTAAAGGATGATGCTATTTTGGGAGCTACCTTCTGTGAGAGATCAGAAAGCATTTCGAATATTGAGCAGCTCCAAATGTAATGTTAGAAAAGCAAGAGGTTATATGCTATGCTGGAGTATGATTCGTGAGGCAATAGATGTGGTATGAGGTAGTAAAGACAGCACAGCATACACATCTTCATATTAGTATATTAAAAAAGGATGTATGTTCTTCTATCTATACATTTTGAACCAATGTAAGCCAAATCTACAATAGCTCAAAGCTGTTTCAAAATTATCATCATCTCTCTACATTTATGTGTTTACAATTTTGGAAAATGAAATCTTAATTATGTAACGGTAAGGCTGTTTAAAAAAATTCCTACATGTAAGGATCATTACATATTCATGATTTTCTTGTTGGTAATGACAGAAGAACAGAAGACAGACTTTCTTCGCATTTCGTAATACCAGCAAAAGCCAGATTCAACCAATGCTTTTAGGTAGTCAAACAAGTCCACTGCACTTACCACTCATGTTGAGGTTCATCGATCACCAGGAGGATCTTGAACTTCTTGGAGAGGGATGGAGAAGGTGCAGACTGCTCCACAAAGCCGGCAGCAGAGGCGGCAGTTTGTTTGACCACGTTTGTGATGGAGCTGAAGGAGCTGAAGAACCCACCTCCGCTCCCAGAACTGGATGAGGTCGTCTGGCTCTGCGGCTGGGTCTGCTGCTGCCCTTGCTGAGACGCGCGGCGCTCCTGACTGGCGGGAGAACCGGCGGGTACCTGGGCAGGAGCTTTGGTCGGGGACGCGGCCAGAGGAGGTGCACCTTGCTGGGCTGATGAGGACGACGGAGAGGTGGCAGTGGGTGGAGGTTGGGCGGGTGGATCGGGACGCTGCAAGTCCGACATATAACCGTTGGGCAGGTTGGACATGAAACTACTGTCTGAAAGACGTCGACGAAGGAAGTTCATGGTTGCACTTTGGAGAAGGTCACTCTAATTCTTCTCAAAGACGATTGTGTGAAGACTGCTGGCTCCGGTCAGAGGATGAATCAATGTCAAGGAGAAGACAGCCCCCAAAAAACAAAAACCTACCAGTGTTTTTGCTGCTTTTGTAAATGGATGTAGTGATGGTGCTCGAGCTTGGGTCCTCAGCAGACAGCTTTCCACTCGCCACACACAAGCGAAGACAGCCAAGGCTCACGCGCCTCCCCCCCGGTACGCGCGTGACGTATGAGAAAGAGAGAGAGAGGGATGGAGAGAGGTGTGGTAGCCCGTGTCACGCTCTCTCCTCTTCTACCCCTCCTCTTCTGAATGTTTATCTCACTCGTTCAGTTCTCTCACTCCATCCTCCCTGGGCGCGCACACACTCTCCCTCTCTTTCTCTTTCTCTCTTCTCACTGGCTCTCCTCCTCCCCTCCCTCCCACGCCTGCTCCTCTGCTGTCATCCCTCTTCTACATCACGGGCAGATACGCATGTGCGTTCGTGCCATGCCGCTGCAGCCCCTCGGAGCAGCGTGCCGTGTGCAGCCAGTGGAAAAGGGCTTTCCTGCCATAGCTGAAGGTGGAGTTCACAGATGGGAACGCACCAAGAAGCCGCACGGCAACCTACACAAGCCCCGCCTCCTGTTATAGCCACCATATTTTCTGCATTTTTCTTGTCAAGCTTACACACATTTCATCGTCCATCCACGCTTGAATAACCCGTGAATGTAAGGCCGCACAGAGCCAGAGACCTTAGCCATAAAGCAGGGGGTAAAGTGCTGTAATATCATTTATTAGAGTGGAAGTAGTTGTGTAAGAAAGATGGCAAGCATATTAAATTGATTACTGTCTCAAATATTATCAAGGCCAGTGATACGCTAACTACACTAAGAGATTACAGAAGAAAATAAACAATAACTGAACTGACAAAATTAAGTCATGCCACCTGACAATAATAATTAAACAAGGACTAAACCAGAACTGAAAGAGATTTTAATGGTGCATTATGGTATGTCTCCTGCTAGTCTCATGGAGATTTTGCCTAGAATTTTCCACAGTATGGCATTTGACATATGCTGAATTTATGCAATTATAGACATTCTTCATTGCTCAAAGACTGATTAAAAGCATGCATGTTACAAATCAAACTGCTGAAACAACTGTCTGTGTATGAGGTTCCCATCCAACATGTTTTTTTTGCAATATCATTTGGTCTCATTTTTTGGCAATATAATATATGGACTAAAAGGCATTTGTAAGTGAAATAAATGAAAATGAAGTGCCAGCCCTTAAACCATTACTTGAAATGAAGTCAGGAGCTAAAGATTGCTGGGGCAAATAGTAGTTATGTAATACAGTCTATTACAGCTAAGACACAAAGAGGAGGAGGAGAAATTGCACTTCAAAAATGTGCTGAATTCACTTGCTAAGGTGGTGACGGATAAAGAGACGCCTGGTACAATTGGATACATTGAGAAGCAGCAATTGGGATCTACCCTATCTTTGTTATTAGTACAATAATGTTCTAGCAATTACACTATTAAATACAAGTTGATTATCACCATGGGGAATGCAGACTAATATTTCCTGTTCAAATGCCACAAGTGAATAATCAGTGTCAAAGGAGGATGCTTGGCCTAACTGCATGACACAAGCCTATTTCTCTACTAGTTTTATCTCATCTAAAAACTTCAAGTAATGTATTTGTCTATTACTCAATATGTGACAAATAAAGAAATTATGGGTAGAACATCATCAACACTGCATCAATTACATTTCTTATAAGAAGTAAATGCAATCTACTTATTCTGTTCATACATGTCTACGATTGGTTAAACCTACCTTTCACTCACTCAAGATCTGACAACGGTTGACCAATAGTTGGAGTGAGTGGAGAATGTCCCTGGGGTAACAATATCACTATAATGGCAAAAATTTCATTTCAGCCCTATCCTAAACCAATTATTATACTGTTTTTGTTTACACGAAAGCATTGCAAGAATTCAATACACAACAAAGTATGATACGAGGAGTTTCCCGACCTGTTTCTAAAGGAAAATTAACAAATGCTTAGAAAATTGAGCCACAGTTTTTGTTACCCACTTGCATTGTAATCTGCAGTTTAAGAGATATTTTGATTAAATTGTCCAGCCAGTTTATTTCTAACACAATCTACAATTTAACTATGTAGATGCAAGATCAAAGGAGAAGTTCAATTTGTCAACTGGACAAAGTTTGTTTGGTTGAAAACGTTTCGCCGCTCATCCGAGAGGCTTCGTCAGCTCTGGTTATTGTACTGGTTAGACCCTGCTTATATCTAGCTGCCGGGAGGCGCGTCCTACAATGACAAAAAGCTCTGAAAACGATCCCCCTAATCTGTCTCTTTGTTTTTCAAATTACTCTGACGGCTGTTTCGACCCCCTATTCAACGTCTAACGACCCTCTCCACCCCTCTGCCCTGGCTCTGTTTGACTGGTCTAAGAATCGCATTATAAATGCGATTCTTAGACCAGTCAAACATTGTAGGACGCGCCTCCCGGCAGCTAGATATAAGCAGGGTCTAACCAGTACAATAACCAGAGCTGACGAAGCCTCTCGGATGAGCGGCGAAACGTTTTCAACCAAACAAACTTTGTCCAGTTGACAAATTGAACTTCTCCTTTGATCATGGATTCTACCTGGACGACTGAGGGACTTTTCACGCATGTAGATGCAAGTTAACAGAAATGTTATGCTTGGTTTGTGCAGCTCAGAGAAAGTGCAAAATCTCTATTCTCTTTCAGTCCAGGAAATCCTTGACACCTGACATGCACAATCCCACTTGCTTAATTTGTCCTGGTATGGTCCAGTATTCTTTTAAATGTGAAGCACACAGATGTGACGCGTTCAGTTCTTTTGCTCAATCCTGGCTACAGAGCTGACTATCTATGGTTTTATTTTTATTGCAGTATTGCACACCTTGGTTCAGGAATTTTACGAAAACCAGAGGGATCTGCTAGAAAACTGTTCAAATAAAGGAGATTCTGAAGAGATGTCATTTACTATAATTGTGCAGTATAACGGCATAGACTACAATTGCAGTAGTATGATTGCAATTGTGCAATATGATTGCATTTAAATAAATTTAACTATGTAGATGTTCATTTTTAAATTCATGAATCAAAATAAAAATTGCTGTCTTCATTAATACTATATATTTGTACAAAATAAAAATATGACACAGAGCTGAGTCATAACAGGTATAGGACAGTTGCCCGATCGGACGGGCTTTTACTAAAGAGAAGCCTTCTTGGGGATATGATCCTTCTTTCATCAGAAACCCTGTACCTCCAATATTCCCACACTGACCCTTCTATTGCATGCTCTGCTAAAAAGGTCTTGTGGATCATAGATTCAGTAGAATATAAAATATAAGCTTTATTTGATCACACTTAACAGAATATATATAACAAAGCAAAAGTGGTTAATCTCTCACACATCAGAGGCACAGAACAACTTCACACGAGTTGAAAAGTGGAGACAAAACTCACTCTATCGCCTCTCTATCAGACTGTGAAACTGCTTCACCTCCTGCATGTTTCTCAGAGAAAACTTCTCCTTCAGAGATTAACTGGCATTTGTAAAAGATCATTTTTAGTGCCGTGCAGTGGAGTGATTTCTCATGGAAATGTATTCTATGACCTTTGTGCAATACATTTTCAGTTTGGCAGCAAGATGGATTCATAAAGATGCTCAGAGCTGCGGCAAAGGAAAATAACAGGAATAAACAAACCCATCCATTTGTGCATTACAAACACTGAAGTTTGAGCCTATCTTTCTAATGACTGAAGTGATTGGAGTTCAAATCTATATCTGTGCATGTTAAAAGCCACACAAAGTTAAATTAAGTTAATAATAAAGTATAATAAAATAATAAAGTTAAATTGAGGCAGTTTTGCTTCACTTTCCTGCTTCAGATTCTGGTTCTGATTCTGAATTAACATAGACCATCTGTATCCTGACGCAGTGAGCAATGGCAACAGGGCTTTAAGACTGCTGCACAATTCTTCAACCAGTGGCCTTTCCCGAATTTAACAAAGTTGTGCCAAGTAACTAACTTGCAGAACAACTCTTTTTGGTGCTCAAACGCAAGCAAAACAGTGTCCGATAGAAAAGTACACTGTCAAATTATTAATGAAAATGTCTAACATGAACACAAAAACGCTATAGTTCAATATTTCAACCTTCCTTCAGTTAATGCTCCAAATTTGTTAAAATGTGTTGCTCTGAACTGACTTCCCAATGGGTATGTAAACCTCTTATTGCAATCACAATATTTATTTTCATTCTGCCCTTTTACAGAACTTCTTATCTCAAAATGGTTGCATATTTTTGCATCTTGCAGACTCTTACATTGCACATTCATGATGTAATAGTAGCTTGTAGATGGGGAGTGGGGGTGGAGGTTCTCTGCTTTTGTTGAGTCAACCAGAAGAAAGAAGCCTGTCTGAGACACCGAACAACAGCCTCATCCCCGGCTCGTCCTGGCCTATATGTACCACACAAAAACAAAAACAACAACGACATGCTCACACTTTTCCCAAACCAAGACATTATATAACAGTGTGTAAGTGTGCAGTCAGATGAGTCATACAGATAAACAGAGGGAGGATAAACTAGGGCATTTTCTACAAGGTTTTAGTATCTCCACTCAAAATGACACAGAGGGAATATGCTGAATACACAATGTGGTTTAATGGAAAATGTTAAGCACCATCATGAAATTAGAAGTTTATTTGAACTCCTATAATCACGTAATTTTGTGCAATGTAATTTATGCAAATAATTGGTAGATGATAGTAAGCACTCAGTAACTGGAAAAATATATTCAAGGAGAGCAGTGAAGTCTTAACTATAAAATCATAAACTGTATATTATTATGAATGAAATTATCTCAGAAGTTTTGGTCTTGAGGTGGGTTCATGTATAAACTACAGGCATTTTTCATTCGCCTTTTCATCTTCAAGGCGTGCGTCTTTGGAAGGTTGGAGAAGGTCGACAAAACCAGAATACAGATAAGACTCTACAAGAATAGAAATGAAAAAAGTATAAGACCAGGCACAACCAGGATGTCAGTCTGACTTCGGCTCGAGGGCTAGGACAGTTATTCTGTGTATGAATTGTGTGAACAAAAGAACTTTGTTTGCTTTCTACATTGTCTTGTAAATAGAAAATAATTTTCTGAAGATTAAATTGAAAAAAAAAAAAAAGACTTCTCAGCTAAGGCCTTAAAGGAATAGTAACATTTTTTACAATCTGAACCTTATTTCGGTAATAAAACAACGTGATTTATTCACAGATTGTACTTTGGTGTCATTTGGAGCATTTCCGGAGATTTTCTAGTTTAGCGATATCCGTAACGTAACGTGAGTGCTTGCGGTCACAAAATGACTTTAGCACTTTTCAGATGACAAAAGCTCAATGTTAGTCTGCACTTTCGCTGGAGTCAAAAGTGGCCTGTAATCCGATATCCATCCATGTTTTCGATTGGATGACCAGGACAGTGCGCATTCACAGCTGATTTGCAGATAACAGGAGGCTCTCAGCTCTCGGTTACAGTCATAAACATCTCCACTTGGGAAAACCCGAAATGGTGCGAGCATGCATTTATCCCGGTTGTGAAAACGAAATGACAGCTTGGACGAAGTTGAGTTTTCACAGGCTTCCTCATCACAATCCGGAGTTACTGACGCTGTGGCTAGTTGCTTTGAGAATGGACCCAAACACGAAATCATGGATGGATATCGGATTACAGGCCACTTTTGACTCCAGCGAAAGTGTAGACTAACGTTGAGCTTTTGTCACCTGAAAAGTGCTAAAGTTTGTGTCATTTGGTGACCGCAACCGTATACCCCGAGCACTCATGTTACGGATATCGCTAAACTAGAAAATCTCCGGAAATGCTCCAAATGACACCAAAGTACAATGGGTGAGTAAATCACGTTGTTTTATTACCGAAATAAGTTTCAGATTGTAAAAACGTTACTATTCCTTTAATAAATGTAATAATATACAAATTATTGCCACTGATAACAATGAATTACTTGGATAGATTAATGTCCTAGAATATTTTTGTACAACAGGCGTACAATGAGAATTTTTTTTTTCTACTGCACCAGCAATATTGATTAAAGGAAAAGTAACGTTTTTTACAATTTGAGCCTTATTTCGGTAATAAAACAAGTTGTTTTACTCACCCATATCACTTTGGTGTCATATGGAGCATTTCCGAGATTTATCCATAGTTTACAGCTATGCGTTCCATGTTTGGGTCCCGGGAGCTGAGAGCACACTCCGCGCATGCGCACTGGCGTCCTCATCTACTCAAAACTATGGCTAAATCTCGGATTACAGGCCACTTTTGACCAAACGAAATCGTAGACTAAAGACATCGAGCTTCTATGATTTGAAAAGTGCTAAAGTTTGTGTTATTTGGAGCCCGCACGGGGCATATTACATGCCCCGAGCTATGGCTATAAGTTACGCTAGGCTAACGGCGTTAGCCTAACGCTAATCTAAAACATCTCCGGAAATGCTCCATATGACACCAAAGTGATATGGTTGAGTAAAACAACTTGTTTTATTACCGAAATAAGGCTCAAATTGTAAAAAAAACGTTACTTTTCCTTTAAAGGTTGATAATGTATTGCCAGTTTCAAAGCTTACTAGTCAGATATCAAACGCCTGACTGACTCTTGATGGTGGCGTGCCTGATAAATGCAGCTTTGGGGCTTACAGAGATATGAGTGTGAGCGAATACACAAAAGCTCCATCTGTTAATCCTGTAAAATCTGAACGCTGGAACCAAGACGTCATCTACCATCAGGAGGCACTCATGATACAATGCAAAACTCTCTTTGACAATGTTAGGCTCATACAACAAAACATAATCCATTGATTTAGTTTCTACTGGTGTTCTTAAAAAAAAGATTAAGCAGCTATTAGATGTTTTTGTCATTTTGTTATGTTTAACAACAGGGGGACTTTAGCAAGGGTCAAATCAATTTTAAATAATGAAAATAAAGAATTAAGATGTTAAGAAAAATAGGTTCTGCTTTCATTGCAAAAGTGGCTTTTAAAGAAAGCTAAAAATTGAACTCTTGAGAACAAAACTGGCACATTCATTCATCTAAGGGTGTCCAATTGATAATATTTAGTGATTTCAATTATTACAATTTTATTACAATTTAAGGCTACAAAAATACTCCAAATTACAGTTAGGTAAGAAATTTAAATACAGCAACTGCAGTAAAACAGTAAAACAATAACTTAAATAGTTTAAACAAGTTAGCACTTAATAAGCAGAGGGCCAATGGTGTAATGTTGTGAATTATATTTTAATTTATACAGTGATATCAATTTTAAGCCTCATCACCCAGCCCTATAGCACCTTAGCCTAGATTTATTCAGTTTGGACTGGCAGTGCACACAAAACAAAAACATAATTGAAAATCTATGCCATTTGTAACATTTTATTTTTTTAGTATTATTATATCCACAACAGACTAACCATAGCAAATTGGATTACAAATGTTTATAGATTAATAATTAAAAGAGTTATGATGATTACATATTTTATTCTTGACAAGCATGATACATAAGAATATCGCTTTAGGTTACTCACTACCCAGACAGTTACACAGGATTGGCACTCAGGGGGCTATACATTTCTGTGCCACAGCAACTCAGTGATAATATGACCTCGAGGGAGCCTTCGCCCCACAGGTGAATAGTATAGTGCTGCTGTCCCTATATAAATAAACAGCAGGGCATTTCAAATATATACTTTTTTATATTATAGACTACATGACTTTCCCCGCTTAGCACAGCTCTCTTTGTTTTTCTAATGAAGTCTGTTTTAGACTTGTGTCTTGGGTATTTATTTAATGGTTTGTTTTTTTTGAATGTTCCTTCTTAATACTCGGAAAAGCAATGCATCTCCATGGCAACAGCTATGCAAAACCCAGAGTTGCGGTGAGTGAGTGTGCATCCTCATGCCAATCCTTTTTCAATATATGTTAAAGGTGGACTATGCAAATTTCAAGTGGGAGGAGTGCCACCTGCTTGTCTCTATGGAGATGTCTGTTTTTTCTTTGACCCGAATGTTCCGCAATATGGCTTTAAACGTACACAGGCCTATCTTGCATCTATTCCATTACAGGTGTTTTTTTTTTTTTCAAATATGAACTGTATCTTGCCCTGGTGAAATCACCTGCTTTTCTCCATAGTGATACATTAAATACTGTGGAACATTACAGGCCAAACCTCCATGGAGACAAGCAAGCGACAAAATACATTTTAGAGTGCACCTTTATTTTAAACCTACTTTCTACAATATCAGATTGTTCTTTTCATGGAACTATGTGAATGGTCAAAATAATGATATGCATTTTCATTCTGGAGTTTTAAGCCTATTACAATCATAGTCAAAGATCTCAATGTGATTGTTGGAACTGGCGCCATCTAGTGCACATGAAGATAATGCAATTGACTCTAGGCCCAAATAAAGGAATTTATTTAATGCATTTAATGCGTTTATTATTATTATTATTATTATTATTATTATTATTATTATTATTATTATTATTATCATTATTGTATTTATTTATTTTTACTTTTTTGGTGCCTTATTTGATCTTGATGTCTGGATGTGCAGTTTAATAGAGCTACAGCACGTATTGGTGGGTTTCAGATGACACCTATAGGCCTGTAATATTTAATACAGATGGGGCAGCTAAAATGGTTAAAATGCAGATATTTGTTTCAATACAGTGAGTTATATATTGCTAATAGAAATGATCAGATTCAACACTTCCTCGTAGATACTGTATTTCAAAGTTAAAGTGCAATGTTATGAATAGGAAAATCTATCACTTGCCTCCATCTGGGAGTATGAAATGATCACATCCCAGAATCTGAAAACCACCAATAGGCTACTGAAAGCAAAACAGACCCAAAGCCACATTAGCACGCTTATTTTCTGCAGTAATCTACCTGAAACTAAACCGTCATCGAAGTAATACAAGGCATTTTTATTTTTTTTAATTTTACTTGATTAATTTTTATTGGTCTATGTCATCATGATCATGGCTGTGCTTAGAAGACTGGACTAGATTAAGGTCCTTACCTCAAACTGTCCATGCCTGGCATACTAATAAACGATTAGCCACATGAGCGCCATGATGAGCACACATCAACTACATTTGTCACAGTGTGATGCCTCCAAGCGGTCAACAGGGCAATTACAACCACTGCACTGCGTTAATTAGTTTTTTTGTTTTGTTTTTTTTAATATGTATTTTGTCCCCCCCAAGGACTGCAGATGGGAAATTGCTTGTGGCTAAATCTGGCACAGCGCATCTTTTCTCTGTGAGATTAATGTTTTCTGTGCACTGTCCTTGTGCTAATAAATAGGGTCTAAATAAATGTGAATGTTAGAGAAGACTAAAGGTGCACTGCGTGTATTATGGCATTAGTTTTTAATTGATTTGTTATTTTATTGTAACTTTTATTGTAATTTTTTTTCTTACTGTATGCAAGGCCACCTCTCACCATTTGCTTGTCTACTGTATATAATGCTCATACCATAGAACACTTCGGGCAAATGAATAACATTTTCATGAATGGACACAATCAGAAAAGTTACACAATGCATCTTCATCCTAATATCAAACCATGTGTTAATAGAAGCAGGGCTCTCAAGTCTCACACTTTGAGAGTGTGACACACGCAATTCGACGGGTTCACACGCTCACACACCACACATGGTATTTCTCATGCTGAAATTTTTTTAAGCAATTCAAAACTGTAGCCATTGTTCACAGCGCTTTTGTGCCCAGAAAATCGGTAAGTTAATGCAGGCACCGCTCGTTTTCAGCGAAAAAAAGTCACTCGCACACCAGTACTCGAGTTGAGTACTGGTGTGGCCGATCGCTCAGCCGATCGGCGAACAGGCCGATCAGCTGTGAGCGAGCCGCGTGATATTTACGCGGCATTTCCAAGAGAATAAGAATCCTTAACTTGCTACGTTATGCTACGTAAGAAGGAACTCTCACCTCGGGACACGGGATAAGTTCGAGATATGTCCTTTTCTCCGGAGCTCCGGATTATTAAAGACCGTGACACGTGCATACATGGATACGCAAACTTTCGGGAGTGACCGCGTTCTTATGGGTGAGTCATATTATCAGATTATTTCTGCATCTATTTCTGCACTAAACCAGGACTAAACCAAGACTAAACCAGGTCTAAACCAGGTCTAAACCTGGACTAAGCCAGGACTAAACTGGGTCTAAACCAGGATTAAACAGGGACTAAACCAGGACTAAGCCAAGACTAAACCAGGTCTAAACCAGGACTAAACCAGGTCTAAACCAGGACTAAGCCATGACTAAACCAGATCTAAACCGGGTCTAAACCAGGACTAAACGGGGACTAAACCAGGACTAAACCAAAACTAAACCAGGTCTAAACCAAGACTAAGCCAGGACTAAAACAGGACTAAAACAGGACTAAACCTGGACTAAGCCAGGACTAAACCAGGACTAAACCAGGACTAAACCAGGTCTAAACTAGGACTAAACCAAAACTAAACCAGGTCTAAACCAAGACTAAGCCAGGACTAAAACAGGACTAAAACAGGACTAAACCAGGACTAAACCAGGACTAAACCAGGACTAAACCAGGTCTAAACCAGGACTAAGCCAAGACTAAACCAGGACTAAACCGGGTCTAAACCAGGATTAAACTGGGACTAAACCAGGACTAAACCAAGACTAAACCAGGTCTAAACCAAGACTAAACCAGGACTAAACCAGGTCTAAACCAGGACTAAACCAGGTCTAAACCAGGACTAAGCCAAGACTAAACCAGATCTAAACCGGGTCTAAACCAGGACTAAACCGGGACTAAACCAGGACTAAACCAGGACTAAACCAAAACTAAACCAGGTCTAAACCAAGACTAAGCCAGAACTAAACCAGGTCTAAACCAGGACTAAGCCAGGACTAAACCGGGACTAAACCAGGACTAAACCAGGTCTAAACCAGGTCTAAACCAGGACTAAGCCAAGACTAAACCAGGACTAAACCGGGTCTAAACCAGGATTAAACTGGGACTAAACCAGGACTAAACCAAGACTAAACCAGGTCTAAACCAAGACTAAGCCAAGACTAAACCAGGTCTAAAACAGGACTAAACCAGGACTAAACCAGGTCTAAAACAGGACAAAACCAGGACTAACCCGGCACTAAACCAGGACTAAACCAGGTCTAAACCAGGACTAAACCAGGTCTAAACCAGGACTAAGCCAAGACTAAACCAGATCTAAACTGGGTCTAAACCAGGACTAAACCAGGTCTAAACTAGGACTAAACCAGGTCTAAACCAGGACTAAGCCAAGACTAAACCAGATCTAAACCGGGTCTAAACCAGGACTAAACCGGGACTAAACCAAAACTAAACCAGGTCTAAACCAAGACTAAGCCAGGACTAAAACAGGTCTAAAACAGGTCTAAACCAGGACTAAACCAGGACTAAACCAGGACTAAACCAGGACTAAACCAAGACTGTGTGTGATAACATATTATCCTGTGCATTATTGAATTATTGAATGATAATATGGACTTTTTCTTATAAAAGCATTTCCATTTTAACAAAGTACCTTCTAATTCTGCCCCCCCGGAAAATATGTCACATAAATGAAAAATTTCACCATCCCCCTGGTTGGTTTCATTTTACAACTCGACTACTGCCTATATATAAGACTATAGGCACACTCCACTCCAGATCTTTCCAGGATGGTGCCAGACTTGGGGCGATTACCGAAACTATAATATTGGTTTTGCCTTGACAATCTTATAATAAGCCATGGAGATTGTAGCTGGTGTGACATAAATCTACATGCAATATTAATTCTTTCAAATACCGAGAAAAGCAATAGAGCAGTGGTTAATGCAGATGTAATACCCCTATAGTCACTTAAACATGGGCAGATTAAATAAACTGTGCTGTATAAGAGACCTTTTTTAATACAAATTATAGATTGACATCCATTAAGAGCCAATGAATTGTGCAGGCTATCAGTCACATTCTGATAAATATTCTAAATATATTCACAAGATCAGAAATATACATCAAATTATATGCACTGGATTTGCAAACATGGGCATGGACACTCTGGTAGATTTTCTATATGCATGCTAATGCACATAGAATACATTTATACATTTATTAAAATATTTCACTTTTAAACAGTTAAACATTTTCATTTTATAATTTTTCTCCCACAATGTCAAATTTAGACCTATTCAAAACAAACTACCAAACAATTACACTAAACAAGTACACTAAAGCATAAATAAATCTATACATTATAAAGAAAGTGTAAATATATATTGATCGAATGAAATTATACAATCATCATTAAACATAACATACCTACACTTACTTCAACGTAATGGACTCAATTTCCCATGAGCCTCTTTTCCCGGGAGAGATCGTGACGTAGAATGTAGTCGACGCTCATCTGACCTGTATCTGACCGACAACACGATTTCAATGACCAAATCACGGGAATAACACTGTGCAGTAGCGGCAGTCGGGCTCGTTAGCGTCGTGTCTTGTGTTCTATCATGTTTTCGTTCATCGTTAAACCTAGGGAGTCTTTTTATGAGCTAGATTTTAAGCTTTGACGCCGATAAACGTGTGTTAGTCCAAGATGACAGTCCCAGTTCTGCACAATACGGGAGTCCTGTACAGACGGGTCCTGTCCCAGTTTCCTCAGGACATTAGTTTAGCTTTCGCCTATGGATCTGGAGTGTTCAAACAACATGGAACCAGTCAAGGTCAAATGGACGTAAGTGTTGTCAGTCTCTCATAGTCTGTGCTCAATTAAACTTTGAATATTGAAACTTAAGGTTTACCTACTGTATATTCTGAGAAGAAATGCATCTAGCTAACTATAACCTAAAAGCGAATAGAAAGCAAACAAAGGGGTATAGAATGATCACAATGCCATGGTAAGAAATAGAACAGAATGCATTTTAATATATTATTTGTAATAGCGTACTGCTGGCAATACTACTACTTTAATAAAGAAAGTAGCCAACTGCATTGGTAGTAAACGTAATTTGAATATTTGCAAAGCTCTCAGCCACCAATGAGTTCCTTCATCATTTATTACCTCAGAACAACACAGAACCTACTCAGAACAAAACTTTGTGACCATTTTGGACTTTTTGTTTTCTGATAATTTGGTTACTGCAGCTTTAGACCAGGCAAACAAACAGCTCTTTTGAAAAATATCACTGTTAATATAGTCAGAATCTTATGTGTGGTGCTTTCTCTACTTGAAGTGCCCTGAATCATGAAATAATCATGAAAATAGTTCATTCCTTGTGCTTTCTTCAGAAAAACATGCTGGATTTTGTGTTTGCTGTGGACGACCCAGTGACGTGGCACACCTTGAACCTCCTCCAAAATCGAAAGCACTACTCCATCCTCAAGTTCCTGGGGCCAACCAAGATCAGTTCAATTCAAAATGACCACGGGGCTTCAGTGTACTACAACACACTAGTTCCTATGGATGGAAGGGTCAGCAAACTAACTGCTTTGAATTTTGTTTTTAGCAATACTGTAACTCAAAACCTAACCTTTATTTTTTTTATTTTATTTTATAGACCATAAAGTATGGTGTAATAAGCACGGAATCCCTCATTAATGACCTGATGCACTGGAAAACTCTGTATGTCGCTGGACGCCTTCACAAACCAGTTAGTGCTCCAAATATTCCTCTCAAACTTTCTATTGGTCATTATGCAATCTTAAATGCTATATTGGTCTCCTTTGTCTGTGGCCACAGGTGAAGATGCTGGTGCAGAGTGACAATGGGAAACTCCGAGCTGCTCTTGTGGCTAATTTAAAAAGTGCTGTGACTGCCTCATTTCTCATGCTGCCTGAGAGCTTCAGTGAGGAGGACCTGTTTCTACAGATTGCTGGCCTTTCTTATGCAGGTAAGAACGCACACTTTTGCATACAACTTGAAGGAGAATTAACGTTTTTTACAATCTGAGCCTTATTTATGTAATAAAACAAGTTGTTTTACTCACCCATAGCACTTTGGTGTCATATGGAGCACTTCCGGAGATGTTTTAGATTAGCGATATCCGTAAAGCGAGTTCTCAGGGCATATAATATATGCCCCGAGCGGTCTCCAAATAACACAAACTTTAGCACTTTTCAAATCATAGAAGCTCAATGACTTAGTCTACACTTTCGTTTGAGTCAAAAGTGGCCTGTAATCTGAGATTTATCCATAATTTATGTTTCATGTTTGGGTCCCGAGAGCTGAGAGTGAAATAAGATGTGACTCCGCACATGCACACTGGCCTCCTCATCTACTTGAAACTACGGCTAAATCTCAGGACAAAGACATTGAGGTTCTATGATTTGAAAAGTGCTAAAGTTTGTGTTATTTGGAGACCGCAAACATTTGCCCCGAGAACTCGCATTACGGAGATTGCAAATCTAAAACATCTCCGGAAGTGCTCCATATGACACCAAAGTGCTATGGGTGAGTAAAACAACTTATTCTATTACCAAAATAAGGCTCAGATTGTAAAAAACGTTAATTCTCCTTTAAGGTGCACTCTGTAACTTGTCTGCATGGAGACAAGTGGATGCAGATCTGATGCGTACAAAAATGAACAATTTATCTTAATGACCATTTTGCCTTTTCAGGTGATTTTAGGATGGTGATTGGAGAAGATAAATCCAAAGTGGCCAATATTGTCAAAGACAACATTCAATACTTCAGAATGCTGTACAGCAACATTTTAAAAGACTGTCCACAGGTCGTCTACAAGCCCCAGCAAGGAAAACTAGAGGTACATTTGGAATGAACTTGATTCAACAATATTACCATGATAAACACCTCACTGTATGATATTTATCAGAATATTTTGAGGAACGGAATTGTCGATGTGCTCCATTTCCATTTTAATATGTCTTACAAGAGTGTACTGCTACAATAACTGTCATATTCCAAGGAATTACCGTATTTTCACGACCATAGGGCGCACCGTGTTATAGGGCGCAGCTTCAGTTACGGGTGTCTTTTTGGTATTTAACACATACAAAACGCGCACCGGGCTATAGGGCGCGGGCGCGGGCACGATAAAACGTACCGGTAAAGTCCTGGTTCAGAGCGCACGTGCACTTCCTCATTGCGTGCGCTGACGGCTCGTGCTCTTCTTATGCGCTGATGCGCTGTGTTGAAGTTCAGAATGTGTTTAGTTGGTGGATTTAATTACATAAACTTTCCACACGAACAAAATCATATGTGTGTTATTAATAAGCCTAAGAAAATAGTGTGATTTGAATTGTGTTGTATTAAAAAAAGCAGCGGGAGCAAATATGAGTTCGGTTGTGCTTTATTTGAGTGCGTAATAAGTACCGTATTTAGCATAGTGCTCACATTATTTTTACAATCATTCTATCAAATCAAATCAATCATCAAATCCATCAAAGTCCTCATCTTCTGTATCTGATAAGAACAACTGGGCTAGAGTACAGTCAAACACGCCAGGTTCTCTCTCGTCACAGTCAGAGTCTGTCTCGTTGCCATCCGTCTCCTCGTGAAAGATGCCGGCTTTTGCAAAAGCCCGAACAACAGTACAAGTAGACACATTAGCCCAAGCATTTACAATCCATTCACAGATTGTGGCGTAACTCGCTCGGCGTTGCCTCCCAGTCTTCGTAAATGTGTGTTCGCCATCTGTCATCCATTGCTCCCACGCCGTTCGCAGCCTTACTTTGAACGCCCTGTTCACGCCAATGTCCAGCGGTTGGAGTTCCTTTGTCAAGCCTCCCGGAATGACA
Organism: Paratrypauchen microcephalus; assembly: GCA_036785185.1. Classification (NCBI taxonomy): domain Eukaryota; kingdom Metazoa; phylum Chordata; class Actinopteri; order Gobiiformes; family Gobiidae; genus Paratrypauchen; species Paratrypauchen microcephalus. The sequence goes on from JAVJIX010000060.1 coordinate 3,622,376, forward strand.
GCGAGCTCCGAGTTAATTTGCTTCACCTGTTTTTTGACACCGTCCGTGAGATGAGCGCGCATGGAGTCACAGATCAACAGGGACGGTGACGCGTCCCCTTCTTCTCAACAGTGTGACTCACCGGGATGTCAAAAGTGAGCGGCACTTCGTCCATGTTGGTTATGTGACTGGGCTGGATGTGTTTGTCGGCAATCTTATTACTGCAGTAAGAGCGGAAGATGGACAGCTTTTCTTTGTAATCTAATGGAAGTTGTTCTCTCGCTGCTGCTCTATTCCCGTGTTTCTCCGCGTAGCTGATTGCTTGCAGTTTAAACTGTGCTTCATAGGCGTGTCTTTTTTCAGGTGCCATTCTCAGGGTTGTCAAAACAATGTTCCGCATACCGCACATACCTGCCCATTTGTACTATTCGGGGTCTGTCTTCGCTCACGTCCGCACGTTCACGCCACGCCCCTTGTCTTCTATTACGCCCGCGTCTCACAATAACACAATAGGCGCACCGCACCATAGGGCGCGGTGTGCATTTTGAAGAAAATTTAAGACTTTTAGGTGCGCCTTATGGTCGTGAAAATACGGTATGTTTGTTTTAAGCTTTTGCTGCCACAAGACAATGCATTTAAACAAAAAGGCTTATTTAAAATTTTCTTATAGCCTCAAACATTATTGTAAGATTTTGGCAAAGACAATTAATTATATTTCAGTTATTGTTTCATACCTACTTGATATTATATATTAACGGATTAAGTGAAAAGCTGGTTCACTACACCAGGGCTGTACATATGTAGTTGATAATAATTTGGGTTGACTTAGTAATAGATTAGCCAGTACAAACTAAGTCTAAGCACATACCTTCGATCCACTCACGGTATGCGGTGACTTCATGTAAACTAGATTTGAAGATCTACTTATTCAGCTTCAAGTCGCTGTGACTCAACTGTGTTAAAATTTAATTAAGTCGCCCAGAGTCCTAAAGTCTCTGCAATAACACTATAATTGGTTTAGACTCTGCTGGTTTATTTGCTGTGCTGTCACTCTGTAGGTGGATAAGAGTCCCGAGGGTCAGTTTGTTCAACTCATGGCATTACCTCGAACGCTGCAGCAAAGAATTACAAAATTAGTGGATCCTCCGGGAAAGAACCGCGATGTGGAGGAGATCCTGTTGCAAGTAGCTCAGGATCCTGACTGTGGCGCTGTCGTACAACAAGGTACAGATACAAAGAAGCTATAATGACATAATGTGAAGATAACAGAAGATTGTTCAGTGTAATACATATGACAAATTAGATGTTAGAACTTGCTCTCAAATGAATTCCCTGACCACTTGGTAATATTAATCAAACTATTATTATTTCTGTTAAAATGACATTTTGTTGTCTTAAAAAATGTTGTATTATTGTGTTATTATAATGATGGATCATAATCAAGCTTTATCAAATTTGTGGCAATGCTGCATATAGTACGTATAGTATACTAACACTAGAACACAGTTAAATACAGATAGTACTGTTTGCAGAATATTTAATAATCCTCAAACATTTTAGAACTATGGCTATATACCTAAATTGTAATAACATTTATTTGAGTTGATTCATCAAATGTTTTGCAACATACAGCTACCAAAATAAAATACAGCATTTATTTTCTTGATTTGTAAAGTCTGTTTTTTATGTTTATGCCATTTTATTTTAAAATAACTTTTTTCCCCAGTTTGTTAATACTTCTGCTTATGAGCTAGGCCTTAATGTGCCTTGTTTTGTGGAGCAGAGGGAAATCGTAATATCTCCCATAATTCTCCCGTGGTGCATTTCATAATGATATGATTATCATCTCTAGCTCATAAGCAGCTCATAAAGTCTCGTACAAAGTGGTGATGTATGAGGAGAGGGTGTAACTCTGAGTGTGTTTTTTTCTCTGACAGGAATCTCATCAATCGTCAAGTCCTCTAGTATGACGCAGAGTATTAAAGGCATCGCTACTGCCGGTAAGCACACTGCAGTTTTTCATCTTGTTTGCAAAATAAACCATAATGGAAAATACCATTTTATAATCATAAGTCATAATTACACTCTGCTATAGCTTTGATGGTTGCAGTTACTTTACTGAAAACAGAAAAGGGTCTTGATTTATTGATATTGATTTGCGGCACAGTGGCTGAGTGGCTAGTGCTCATGCCTCACAGCAAGAAGGTTCCGGATTCGATCCCCGGGTCGCCCAGGCCTTTCTGTGTGTGTTCTGTGTGGAGTTTGCATGCATGCTCTGGGTTCGATTCCCGGGTTGCCCGAGCCTTTCTGTGTGGAGTTTGCATGTTCTCCCCGTGTCTGGGTGGGTTTCCTCCGGGCACTCCGGTTTCCCCCATCAACTCAAAACATGCTCCAGGTAAAATCCTCCAGCTGAGGTCCTGACCAAGCCGAAGCAAGAAGATCATGGAGATGGTCCCCGGGCGCAGTAATGTGCTGCCCACTGCTCCTAATAACAGGATGGGTTAAATGCAGAGAAGAATTTCTCCAGTGTGAGATCAATAAAGTTGCTTCTTCTTCTTTAATCCAAACTTTATAAAGAATACACCGAGGCTGTAAAATTTGAATTAATTTGAATCAAATTTAATAGAATTAAATAGAATTTGGATTAATAATTTTTAATGGAACATCTTTTGTGTTAAAAATGCTGTCAGATGTATTGAAGTCTATCTTGCAAATGTATACAAGACAAAATAAAATTGAAAATCATGGTTAATTGTCTGCTGTATCGCTCAGCCTTAGAATAAAACCAAGAATTTCATTAGTGCACTATAGTATTTGGCAGCCCTTGTTGAAATGAATGATGAAGTTTAAGACTCTAGACACTCTAGAGTATTTTCTTTTAATACACTCTGCTTTCTTGATATGCATATGCTGCATATATCTCTATTACAATAAAAGTGCCAACTATAGCACAGCCCTAATTGTGTAGCTCTTTGTTATAAAGTTTTCATACAAGCCTAATGTCATTTTCAAAGTACACAAACCAAACTGTATTTTTAATTAAGAGTAGAATTAATTAGGCCTATCACAATAACAAAATTTAAAGCATGATAAATTGCTATAGAGAAATATTGTGATAAATGATCATATTGAAAATACTTGCCTCTGACACAATAACAATAAAGCAGGATAATCCCAGTAAACCAATTTCAATAGACAGTATCAATAAAAAGTTGCAACAAATGAATGCAAGAATGAGCCAATAATTAGCCAGAGAAGTTATTTATTCTACCATCTACCTTCTATTCAAGATGGCGCTGGAGAGGCCAGCCGCCCGCTGGAGTAGCTCTGTCCCAACTTTTCCTTTTTCAATAAGCTGGTCAGGAGGGCCAGCTCTGTCCTGGACTGTCCTCTGGACTCTGTAGAGGAGGTGGCTGAGAGGAGGGTGCTGGCAAAATTCACGTCCATCATGGACGAAACCTCTCACCCTCTGCTCCGGACTGTAGAGGAGCTGAACAGCTCCTTCAGCGGCCGACTGAGGCACCCCCAGTGCATCCCCAGCGCTACCGCAGATCCTTCATCCCCACCGCCAGACTATAATTCTACTATATAGGGCAGACGTGCAATATCCTCTTTTCCATGTTTTTTATTATTATTACTTATCTCATCAGACTGTATAACTCCATTATATATTCCAAACGTGCAATATCCTCTCTCATAGTTTCCCCTAGTTACTGTCTGTATTATTATTATTATTATTATTATTATTATTATTACTTACTTACTTTATTCCATTCTTGCCTGCATGCACTTCTTTCTTGTGCAAACTGTCCCTGCCTGGAGCTACTGTGGCAAGTAAATTTCTCCTGTGTGAGATCAATAAAGTCTTATCTTATCTTATCTACAACTCAGATCTTATCGTATAGCAAAAATCTTTCCATTATTGCCAAGAAATTGTACACACAATACATTTTTACCCCCAACATATATTGTTCCAGCTTTAATATATTTGACGGTAAGCAGATGTAGTTATTATCATGACAGGCCTAGATTTAATGCAATTTTGTCATTATCCCCAGGCATGTGGAAGACCGTCTCCTACAGCTCGAAGAAACTCATTAAAATGTGGAAGGGCTGGAGGAGGAAGCCCGCTGTGTCTGAGATGTCCTGATTTTGCACAACTAAAAGACTCCTGTGTCCTTTGAAGTGTCCTCTGTTCTTGTCTCTGCTCGCCTCACCACATGTCCCCGCTGCAGTACATGACCAAAGGGATCACTGCTAATGCCTGTACCTCACTGTTAATGACTTAGAAAGGTCCATGTTTGAGTAAAGCTGAAAATGATGACCTTTTAGGGAAATGTGGACAAGAGACTGTGGAGATTGAACTGCTGCTACTACTCATGAAAGGTCTGTACAGAAACATTGAAAGGGAAATGGTTGGGAATTAAATATCGCCTGAAGTATATACTAAATTGTCAAATCACAATCATGAATGACATTTGTGTCTCAACCTTAGATCAAGCACAACTTCCACTAGTATGAGATAAAGCCCATCACCTCACCAGGACCTATGTTCACTTTTGCATTTTTAATAAATAAAAATAAACTCCACTGACATACATTTCCTGGGTGTTTGTGAAACTACACTTTGTTTTTACAGAGCATACATAGCTACAGTTTTATCGTGAAGGAATGAAGAAAACCAATCTTGAATACTCGGCACACAAACTGTTCTTTGGTGCTGTTCGAATCAACTGTCATCTACAGTGCAGGGGAATCTGAGCAGTGTTTTTTTTTTCTTTACAAAGTGAAACCTGGGGAAAGGGAAGGCATTTGATGATACAATTTTACAATAAGTTTGCATAATATTGAGAAAAGCAGAATTTGGACTCAAAATAAAATGAGAATTAATTGAGGAATCAGTTAAGAGGGTCCTAATAATTAACGTCAAACAATAGATAAACTAAGCCTTTATATTGTACTGATTGACATCAGTTAAACTTTATTTATGAAACCCAGCTCGCCTGTTCCTCAGTACTTTTAGGACCTACATTGCAAAACAATTAACAATAAACACCAGACTAACACTAAGACTTTATTATATCATAAATAGCTTTATTTATTTACATGTGTATTACTACAGCATACCTGTTTCTCAGTATTTTTATGACCTTTGTTACAAAACATCTTTTATACCCTTATTATACCACATTGCTTGACACCAGCTACCTTTATTTACACGCTTTTTACTATTATACTGTACTTTTATTACCCTCACTACAAAACACTACATAATTAACCATAAACATATACAGTGGACTAATACTAAATTGCTTTACACCAACAAGACTAAATTTATGATTTGAAGTCCACCGGTTACATTTATATCCCCCAATGCAAAAGATAACAACACAATTAACCATAAAGGATAAGCAACGGAGTTCTAATAACTTACTTTACACCAACTGAACCAGTAAATTAACCCAGCCCACTTGCTCCTCAGTATTTTATTATCCCTTTTACAAATCATTAGACAATAAACGATAAACATTGGACTAATACTAGGACTTACTACTGTTGCACATTTATTTTTATCTTTACTTTCAATGAACATTCTATTGCACATTACCATTTCACTGCTGTATCTTCCATTGCACATTTTTGATGCACACTGCACATTTTGGACATCTGTAAATATTTATTTATTCTGTTGCACTGCTTTCAGATTTTAGATTCTAGATTTTGTCTTAGATTTTGTTTTGTTATGTCTGTATACTGTACACTGTTTTTTGCACTATTTGGCCAGAGAGAAACAAAATTTCGATTCACTGCATGGTAAAAGGAGAAATTCAATTTGTCAACTGGACAAAGTTTATTTGGCCGAAGACGTTTCACAGCTCATCCAAGCTACTTCGTCAGTTCTGGCTAGAGTGCTGGTGGACACTGCTTATATCTAGCTGCAGGGAGGAGCTAACTACAATGAAATTACTATGAAACTATCCCACCTCTTTGTTTTCAGTTTCTGTCTGGGGTCTTGTTTAGCATACCCATTCAGTACCACTGCATGTTGAACACATATCCTCCTGAGACCCGGCCCTTTCATTTGTGTCCTTTATAGTGGACATCAAGTTAACCAGTCTATCTTTTAATTGTTTTGAGATTCTAGTTTGTGGCTGCACACACACACACACACACACACACACACACACACACACACACACACACAAATCAAAAAAATAAAAATAAATTATACATAAAAATAAATAAATATGTAAATAAATACTCAAATAAATAAATAATACATTATATATATATATATATATATATATATATATATATATATATATATATATATATATATATATATAAAAGAAATTAAAAGGGAGTCTAAGAACTTTTTGAGGCAACTGTAGAAGCTTGTCAGAGATGTTGGTCATCAAAAAAAAAGAGTTTTTGTTAGGTTGTTAACTTGACATGGATTTAACACCAAAATGTCCCCGACGTCCACTACAGACGACATGTTACACACTTATGAATAAAAATAAAATGAAGAAAATGTAAATGCTAAGGTGTTAATTTACCTCCAAATAGAAAATTTAAATAATAAATATAGCTGCAAGCAGCAATGTGGGGCCAAGCACCGAAGGTGCATGTAGGCCTCAGCATGTAGGCCGCATGCAGGGTCTGACAGGGTCTAACAGAGTCTGACAGGGTCTAACAAGGTCTAACAGGGTCTGACAGGGTCTAACAGGGTCTAACAGAGTCTGACAGTTTTCATAAACTATAATAACCTTGTTGCAGGTGCTGGGGTTTAGATAGACAGGGTCTGACAGGGTCTAACAGGGTAGTTAGACGCTGTCAGACTCAGAAACAGGGTTTAACAGGATCTAACAAGGTTTAACAGGGTCTAACAGAGTCTGACAGGGTCTGACAGGGTCTGACAGGGTCTAACGGTCTGACAGGGTCTAACAGCATCTGACAGGGTCTAACAGAGTCTGACAGGGTCTAACAAGGTCTGACAGGGTCTAACAGGGTCTGACAGGGTCTAAGAGAATCTGACAGGGTCTAACAGGGTCTAACAGAGTCTGACAGTTTTCATAAACTATAATAACCTTGTTGCAGGTGCTGGGGTTTAGATAGACAGGGTCTGACAGGGTCTAACAGGGTCTGACAGGGTCTAACAGAGTCTGACAGGGTCTAACAGTCTGACAGGGTCTAAAAGAGTAGTTAGACCCTGTCAGACTCAGAAACAGGGTTTAACAGGGTCTAACAAGGTTTGACAGGGTCTAACAAGGCCTGACAAGATCTAACAGGGTCTGACAGGGTCTAACAGGGTCTAATAAGGTTTAACAGGGTCTGACAGGGTCTAACAGAGTCTGACAGGGTCTGACAGGGTCTAACGGTCTGACAGGGTCTAACAGCGTCTGACAGGGTCTAACAGAGTCTGACAGGGTCTAACAAGGTCTGACAGGGTCTAACAGGGTCTGACAGGGTCTAAGAGAATCTGACAGGGTCTAACAGGGTCTAACAGAGTCTGACAGTTTTCATAAACTATAATAACCTTGTTGCAGGTGCTGGGGTTTAGATAGACAGGGTCTGACAGGGTCTAACAGGGTCTGACAGGGTCTAACAGAGTCTGACAGGGTCTAACAGTCTGACAGGGTCTAAAAGAGTAGTTAGACCCTGTCAGACTCAGAAACAGGGTTTAACAGGGTCTAACAAGGTTTGACAGGGTCTAACAAGGCCTGACAAGATCTAACAGGGTCTAACAGGGTTTAACAGGGTCTAACAAGGTTTAACAGATCAAAGACACATCAAAGACAGATCAATGGTACATTTCTGCGTTGCCTAGCAATGCAGAAAATTCCTGCAAATTTGACCTGCTGGTGGCACTAGACGGTTGGGGGTGGGGGCCTATAAATTGCTGAGGGTAATGAGGAGACTGGCTGGAATGTGCATGCAAAATTTCACAACTTTTTACCAGACGGTTCTAGGGGTTGCCAAAGACTCCCATGTTGAGAAGAATATGAAATAATAATCATAAGAATCAGGAGACCAGTCACATCAAAGGAAAGATCAAAGGGTTGCTAGGCAACGTCGCTAGGCAACGTCGCTAGGCAACGTCGCTAGGCAACGTCGCTAGGCAACGTCGCTAGGCAACGTCGCTAGGCAACGCAGTACAAACACTATTTTTTTTAATCTTTTATTATTACAAGGTGCACAATAATACACTATAAGGTGCCTAGCACCTACGGTGCTTGGCCCCTAATAATAATAATTTAGATACACTTTTTTTCTTCAGGTCCCAGGAGGATATGGCAGAATTGACAATAAAGCTGACTTTGGTCTTTTGACTTTATTATGCCATTGGATTTAGTATTTACGCTCCACTTGTGTTACTAGGCTATATTTTGTTTCTCACCTAACTTTTATTTGGTATTTCCACACCACGTGTTTTACTAGGCTATATGACGCCCAGCCCGCATATTCCTCGTTACTTTTATGACCCTCATTGCAAAACATTCGGTGCTGTTCTTTCACCCGTGTCTTCCACCGTCTCACCTTCAGAGGATGTGATGCAATGGTGTCATTACCATAATGTAGGCTGATATCATGGTTTGGAGCCTCGGCCAATCGGCGCGCTCCGCTCTCACCACCTGCTACGCACCGAATTCCATCATTCCAAGCATTCCTCCTCCTTCTCGAACTCGACTTCTTCCAAGTCTCCCTTGTTTTTGCTACCGACCTGATCACAACTGGGACTAGAGCTACCGCTACTGTCCTTGCAAGATCGGGAATATCTTATTCATTATTCATCCGTGGAATTCGGTCAGAAGTTGTTGTTTGTTTTCTTGGATATATTTCTTGCTTCCTGCTTTTGTTTACGGATACGGGCACACACTGGAAGATACCAAAGTGGCGCTTGTAGGAGGTAGGCTGACATAAACTTTATTTTTGTTTTGTGTCGCTCTTTATGCGAGTTATTTTATATTTTAGCCAGAATTACGCCGAAGAACAGGCTGAAAATGATTGTGTGCAGTGAAAGTTGTACTGGCGCATTCTTAAACTTTCGGGATAATAAAGCTGTCGCTATTGAGCAACTTGACAAACGTGTTCCTTATTGTACATTTGTAGGAAGTTGTGAATTTGCTTGACAAGCTATTCCAGTGGTTTAACCTTTACCTTTGCCTTATCGATATTGTACTTTACGCGTGCCAACGTCGCTGCCCGTACCACGTTGTAAACCTCTAATAACACTTCGTCCAGGTGGCACTGGGTGGTATTTCATCGCAGATACAGAAATGTTGTACTTTCTCATCAACTACGCTGTTTTCCCAAAGAAATGAGGCGAAAGTATCCGTGGAATGTAGATTGAGGAACGAGTGCGCTAGTGCGTTTTTTTATCCACAGAATGCCATTCATAGCACAGCTGTACTCAAGGTTCAGCATTGGAAAGCAGTGAGAATCCTACAAGTCCTCAGTATTTAATTAGTGGGCACATGTTTGAAATACTTCTGAAACGGGGAAAATGCAGAAAATGCAAGGGTAATGTGGCTGACATGCGTGAGGAACATTTTATACTTTACGTTTGTTGCTGTGTTCGTATGCAGCATGGTTTCTCCTATGTTGGCCTTGTGTTTTTTAGTGGCATATGGTGGCATTTTTACCATACTTGGCCTACTGAAATACTCATTATTTAGGACTACATGATTTTAACCTTACTGACATAGTGAATACTGGCAGGTTAAGCAGTAAGCGTAATTCTAGTTGGCTCCCATTAATAATAAAAGTAGTAGTAGTAGTAGTAGGCAAGGCAAGTTTATTTGTATAGCACGATTCGTACACAAAGTAATTCAAAGTGCTTTACAGAACACAAAAGCCATCAAAAACACAATACAAACAAATCAAAACACAAATAATCATAAAATTAACATTAAAAGGCTACGGAATAAAAAAGCTTGCAGTCATATGCACAGTTAAACAGAACTGTTTGTCAGAGTAGAGGCCTATAGTAGTAGTAGTAGTCGTAGTAGTAGTAGTAGTAGTAGTAGTAGTAGTAGTAGTAGTAGTAGTAGTATTAGTAGTAGTAGTAGTAGTAGTAGCAGGTCTGGACTGGGACAAAAAAATGGACCTGGCATTTTTGGCTTAGACCGGCCCCTCATAATTAGTCCTGGTTCAGACCTGATTTAGTCCTGATTTAGACCTGATTAGTCCTGGTTTAGTCCTGGTTCAGTCCTGATTTAGTCCTGATTTAGATGTAATTAGTCCTGGTTTAGTCCTGGTTCAATCCTGATTTAGTCCTGGTTTAGTCCTGGTTCAGACCTGATTTAGTCCTGATTTAGATGTAATTAGTCCTGGTTTAGTTCTCGTTCAATCCTGGTTTAGTCCTGGTTCAGTCCTGATTTAGTCCAGATTTAGACCTGATTAGTCTTGGTTTAGTCCTGGTTCAATCCTGATTTAGTCCTGGTTTAGTCCTGGTTCAGACCTAGTTTAGTCCTGGTTCAGACCTGATGTAGTCCTGGTTTAGTCCTGGTTTAGTCCTGGTTCAGTCCTAAATTGTGGGCATCGGCCCCTAGGACTGTCGGCCCACCGGGAAAATGCCCGGTATGCCCAATTACCAGTCCAGGCCTGAGTAGTAGTAGTAGTATGAATAGTTGTAGTACTAGCAGTAGCATTTGTCAGAGTAGAGGCCTATAGTAGTAGTAGTAGTAGTAGTAGTAGTAGTAGTAGTAGTAGTAGTAGTAGTAGCAGGTCTGGACTGGGACAAAAAAATGGCCCTGGCATTTTTGGCTTAGACCGGCCCCTCATAATTAGTCCTGGTTCAGTCCTGATTTAGTCCTGATTTAGATGTAATTAGTCCTGGTTTAGTCCTGGTTCAATCCTGATTTAGTCCTGGTTTAGTCCTGGTTCAGACCTGATTTAGTCCTGATTTAGTCCTGATTTAGATGTAATTAGTCCTGGTTTAGTTCTCGTTCAATCCTGATTTAGTCCTGGTTAAGACCTTGATTTAGTCCAGATTTAGACCTGATTAGCCCTGTTTAGTCCTGGTTCAATCCTGATTTAGTCCTGGTTCAGACCTGGTTTAGTCCTGGTTCAGACCTGATGTAGTCCTGGTTTAGTCCTGATTTAGACCTGATTAGTCCTGGTTTAGTCCTGGTTCAATCCTGATTTAGTCCTGGTTTAGTCCTGGTTCAGCCCTGGTTTAGTCCTGGTTCAGACCTGATGTAGTCCTGGTTTAGTCCTGGTTTAGTCCTGGTTCAGACCTGGTTTAGTCCTGGTTCAGACCTGATGTAGTCCTGGTTTAGTCCTGGTTCAGTCGTAAATTGTGGGCATCGGCCCCTAGGACTGTCGGCCCACTGGGAAAATGCCCGGTATGCCCAATTACCAGTCCAGGCCTGAGTAGTAGTAGTAGTATGAATAGTTGTAGTACTAGCAGTAGCATTTGCACTATTTTACTTTCAATATTTTTGTGGAGGCCTATAACATCACTGACTGCAAATGTTCCCAAATACATTCTAGAATACAGTACAATCAAACAAGCCATAATCACTACTTAAAAACAAAGCCCATGCAAATGAAGTGGTGAAACTGGAATTGATGGTGTTATGTGTTTGATCTGTTCTATTCTGACTCATGCAGGCCTCTTCTTTGTGCAGGTATCCAAGTATGGAGACACCACTGGATGTTCTGTCGAGAGCTGCCTTATTTGTTCATGCAAATGAAGAAGAAAGTAAGTTGCTAATACTCATACTTAAACAATACCACATGTACTACACTGCTGTTATGACATGTAAAGATCGAGCTTTTGAAGACTGCTGAATATGCTAGGCCAGAGTGTTCATAATGTAAAGGGATTATGTGGAGCTGTGAACATTGGCCTTGTTTTTTTATTTTAACAAAAGACTTCTTTGTGTAAATGAATGCTTGTAGATCAACAGGCAAATAAGACCAACCACCCTCAACTGCTACCAGACTTAAACAGCTGCGTCTCACCTGTTTTCACTGCTATATGGGCCCACTGTCAGTCTGGGAATCAGACTGATTCAGTCTCAGAAGTAACTACATGGTGTATATGTTATGTATATATTTTATGATGTCATAATATTAACATTTCAATCTCAATTTAAATGCTATATATATATATATATATATATATATATATATATACTGTATAATAGGTTGCCCCATGCAGATGCCACAATGATAATACAAAGTCACACCTAACCTAAATTGTACAAAACAAAACAAAACAAAAAACCTATGAATGTAATCAATGTAGCCAATTCAATGTACTTTTCTGAATTAAATATCAGTTATTTAATATTGCCATCTGGTCTTACAGTAGTCCTGATATACACCACCAGTCAAAACTTTGGACACAACCTCTCATTCAATATGATTTTCTTTACATTTTTATTTCTTTGCTTCATAATTCCCTACATCTTACTTCATACATTTGATGTCTTCTGTATGTTAATCAAATGTAGAAAGTAGTAAACAAATAGAAAACAACAGCGTAGATCATTTTAAAACTATCCAGGAAATGTCAAATTTTGTCCCATTTATGTGTTTTTCTGTATCAATACCTGTCCAAATGAGTACAGTGAACCCTCGTTTATCGCGGGGGTTAGGTTCCAGAAATAGCCCGCAATCAGTGAAATCCGCGAAGTAGGACAATTTTATATTTTACAATTATTCTACATGTTTTAAGGCTGAAAACGCTTCACCAGACACATTATACACCTTTCTGAGACTGGTATTAACATTTTTCTCTTGTTTAAACACTCAAACGTTTGTAGATTTTCATTAAAATATATTAATAGTGGGGGGGGGGGCACGTGACACGCGGACACGTGCGCGCGGACACGTGTGTTTGTTTTGGTACCACATATCCATGCCATGTGCGAAAGTCGAGTGGAAAGCGACCTGGATATCATTTTGGGCAAGACTCAAGCCAATGCTAACAGTGCCGAACCGCTAACAGACGCCTCTGAGCACCAGTCCTCACCACAAGACCAGGTAAGACCAACCTGCGCTCACAAGAGTTGGTTGCGTTTCACCCCGGCTCCAAAATCAGACCGCTATCAATGCGTCGCCAATACTCCACAGCTCTCTAGGACGGGGTCGGGTTCGTCCTCTCGGCGTGACGGGGAAGAGCCACTGTCTCCTCGCGCGAGTGTCCTCCCCCCGCTGCGGGCTCCCTCGAATGCGGCTCTCTCCGCTGCGGCTCCCCCTGACGCCGCGCGGCCAGGCGCCAGGCCCGTCCATGTTGATTCTTGGCTCTTCCATGGTCCGGCTCGCACTCAGTTTCTTCCATGGCTCGTGCAAGTAAACAAAGGCCACACCTCCTGTCACCCAGGCGCTCTCGTGAAGGACATCTGAGACTCTGTCCCTACCACCCTGCGTGACCATCCCTGGTCTAGACCTGGTTTAGTCCTGGTTTAGACCTGGTTTAGTCCTGATATAGACCTGGTTTAGACCTGGTTTAGTCCTGGTCTAGTCTCTTAGCTAATCAGGGCGCAGGACAGAATGTTACACTGTAAAAAAAAGTTACACTATAAAAAAAATTGAAAAAAAAAAAAAAAAAATTGGAAAAAAAAATCCGCGAAACAGCGAGGCCGCGAACAGTGAACCGCGATACAGCGAGGGTTCACTGTATCTAGTTTCAATATTCGTTTTTTGCATTCTTAGTATTAATACTTTTAACAACCTGGGTTTCCATAGTTAACAGGGTCTTTCCAGTTCTGATTTATTAATGTCTTTGGAGAACTTTTGGCTGGAAAATTCCTTCCAAGATTATAGGAAGTAGTGACCAGTCTAGTTCACATTCGCACCAGCTGCCATGAAGACTCAAGAGATGTGAAGTTGAGAAATCCATAGTACCACCTTTCTGGGTTCCTCTATTAACCCTCCGGTCGTGTTCGCCTCCAGCCCCCTACTTTAGTGTTCCCGGTCAAAATTGACCGGTCTGTTTTAACTGCTCTTAAATTAGCACAAACCATTTTTTTTCAACACCAATTTTTTTATTAAACATTCTTTAGTTGAGAACAATGTTTCAAAGTAGTGTCTAACAACAATTTATAGAAGTAAACATTAAATAACATAAGTGAAAATACAATTGGGCACTGAAAATGAACTACAAAATGAACATATATACAAAAAATAAATGGAAAACCAAACACCAAACTTAACAGTGTGTGTGTGTGTGTGTGTGTGTGTGTGTGTGTGTGTGTGTGTGTGTGTGTGTGTGTGTGTGTGTGTGTGTGTGTGTGTATTCATGCACATGAGTGGCATGTGACACTCAGGTCAGAGTGGGCCTTGCAAACATAAACATGACATTAGCAGCATGTCAGGCTCGTTTTGATGTCTCTAGGGGCACAGAGGCCACAACGCTTCCTTTTCTGCCCATGTCCTTGTTGGTGGAGAGCAGCCAGGGCTGGGGCTGGAGCTTGCATGCTCCTAACCAGAATGGCGGAGGCTGGTGTGCGGGGAATGTGCTGGCGTCGCTGTATAAGAGGAGTCACCAAAGCTTTCCTCAGCTCTGCGAGGAAAAGTCTCCTCTTGAAACTTTTCCCCTGATTCCAGGTTGGGTTGATTGCTGTCCACACCACATACGTGTTGAAAGCTGACACATCCAGGATGTTGTGGAACAGTGCCACAGGCCAGCGAGCCGTCATCCGCTTACCGGTGTATGTACCAGTAAGCTGCAATAAAGGAACAATAAATAATAAGAGATTAGGAACAATATTCAATCTGTCGTACACAAAATGCTATGGTTCACCTAGATTAAAATTAAATAAAATGCATGATGAGACTTTACATTACCTTATCAAGGCAGTCAACGCCTCCCTTGTTCTTGTTGTAGTCCTGGATCATCAGGGGCTTCCTGTCCTCTGTGATGCTGACAGCGGCGTCTTTGTGTACTGTGCTCATCAGGATGACATTTCTGTTCTTCTTGGGAATGTATGACACAAGAGTGTGAGTGTCAGTAAATGCAAATTGTGATGAGAGTGCCTGTCTTCCTCTGGTCGATACCAGCGCAGGGGGAAGTTCGGGCTTGTTCTTCTTCACTGTCCCTACATGGTGAGCTTTCTTTTTAGTAGCTCCTGACCAAGAGCATGTGATGTGAAGAAGTTGTCACATGTGATATTATGTCCTTGGAGACCGGTTGTCATGTCCAGCATAACACACGTACCCTGGTTTGTGTGTGTGTGTGTGTGTGTGTGTGTGTGTGTGTGTGTGTGTGTGTGTGTGTGTGTGTGTGTGTGTGTGTGTGTGTGTGTGTGTGTGTGTGAGAGAGTGAGTTAGGGCAGTGTGTATGGGGATGTTTTCTGTATGTTGAATGAATTTACTCTGGATAGCCGTTCATTTCCTATGGCGGTCACTTTTGACCGGGAACACCACAGGTGTAACAAGGTTGATTAAAACACTCAAAATTGAACGAAACAGGTGATCATCACTTTTATATGTTCAAGTCCACAGTGTGGAGGATATCATAAGGTCTTGAGGTAATCAGATGAAAAACATAATATTTATGAGTATTATAAGTTGTAAAACGGTCAGATTTGACCCGAACACGACAGGAGGGTTAAAGATGAAATGTATTCAATAACAAGTTGGAAAATTAACTTGAAGTTTAATTACTACCAAAGCTGGTTGCAACATGGCACCATTCCTGCTTTTGTTTGAATAAAGTGTAGAACAATGAGAAAACATTGCAGGATATTTACATCTAACTGATTTGTAGTGCTATTAATTCATGCATTGTTCATTGTTCACACTTGCTCTATAGTCTAGACAGCGGCTAACAAAAGAGGCTTTATTTGGTATGCATTAGTGGTCAGCTGAAGCATGCATTCTCTGATAATACAGCCAAGAAATAATTCTAAGGTAAAGGATCATATCTATTTCTACATATTCAAATTTTTCTGTAACATAAAAAATATAAATTTGAAAAAAAAAAAGTAAAATAAAACTTGATAAACTTGTACTAAATTAACAGCATCAATACAGAAATTAATCACATAATAGGACAACATTTGACCTTTTGTTGAATGATTTTGACCACATGGTAGTATTAAACAAACTTGTCAAAAATAATGTATTTAGAAACTAAGTATCAAAGTCAAGTTTGAAATGTTAATATCGTGGTAACCTTAGCCCTCTCCCTTGTCACGATCTGTTCTCATGAAGTTATGTGAATACCAGAGTCCTCAGAGGTTTGAGAGAGTGTCCTGGGACCTGACTCCTCCCCATCCCCCCTGCACTGCTGCTCCCCTGGAGTTGTTTTGTTTTTGTTTCGCGCTGATGTCACTTTTTGTTATGGTCCGAGCGTGGCTTCTTTGTCCAAAAACAATACACACACACACACACACACACACACACACACACCCACACACACACACACACACACACACACACACACACACACACACACACACACACACACACACACACACACACACACACACACACACACACACACACACACACCAGTTTTCACAAAAGCTCTGAAGAAATGAATGCAACCCAAAACCTGCCTATATAATATAGTATTTTTATAATTGGAGTTTTAAAGGTCTTGTAAGTTGTGGCCAATAATTTTGGTTGGATAATAATCAAGGGACATCTTGGCCTTTAATGACATTATAGTAATTGGAATATTTTATGACCTTATGAAGAGAGGAACACATCACATTAGAGTAGTGGTTACAGGGCCCCAATTGGCTGTAAGGCAGTGTAATACAAGTCTTAAGAAGTAATTAGTCAAATAAAGTGTAGTTGTGATTCAATTTACTCTTTTAGTTTTAGTTCTTAACATTTATATTGATTCTTCTTCATCTTGCAGCACTAAAATGACATGTTTGCAGAGGTCTTAACAACAGAGTTAGAAGGTACAAGACCTCATGGAGACAGGATATTTAGTTCTCAGAAGATTGACTGTATGATAATTCAAAAGTGATTTTTATTTGGTTGTGATTCTTGCAGAGGTTCAAATGAAAATAAAATAGGTCTTTAGACATCCAGTTACACATCTTAATGAAATCAAATCAAACTTTATTTTGTAGCCCTAAGTACTTTACATAGACAATTCCAATCATTCCCTCAGACCCACCCACCACCACCCGATCCCACCTTTGCTGCTTGAAGGTGGGATCATGTGGTGGTGGGTGGGTCAGCACAGTCATACAGTCACACGCAGACCCTCCCATCCACTCACACACACACTTTCATACATGTTGTTTGTTGTGACCCTTGTGTGGACCACGTGAGCAGCACTTGTGGTGGGGAAGACGTGGCTTTGGCCTCGACAGCTGCTCTCTCACTCAGGGACCTGTTCACAGCAGTGCACCAGCTCATATGCACCAAGTGTTTCCTAACCACACCCACCTCCTCCTGTAAGACAAACCTTCAGCAGGGCTTTCCAAAACTATGGTCCTCTGTCCTCCTGCTGCAGTGGTCCAAATGTTCATAGGCAGTACGTTTTTGTACCTATGTATTCTGTCTCTATAACACCAACATTTCATTGTGATGTTATTCCTCATCGCAAAAATACCTGGAGTTCACACATGTTTAAGAAGAAGAAGTGAAGAACAGAACACACACAGGCCTGGTTCGATCCCCAGGCCTGGGCGATCGAATCCGGAACCTTCTTGCTGTGAAGCTGTGGAGCTAGCCACTAAGCCACTGTGCCGCCAACACACAAACACACAAAACCTGCATATTTAGGCTGAGTTCTTCTTTCAAACAGTAAACACTCTGTTACACCTTGTGATGTCATGTGGAAAGAAGTGCTCCATTGTGGCTTTAAACTCCATACAACTTCACTAGAATCATTTGAATAATTTCAACTAAATGTAAGACGTAGCTCTTAACTTAACCGCTTCATGACATCACAAGGTAGAAGTGAGCATTTTGAGCTTTGGAGATGCAGACAAACTAATAATAAAGGGTTACTCAAACATGTGTGAATGAAACAAAACACAACTTCAGGTATATTTTTGAGGAAGTAACAGCACTGTAAGAGTCAATTTTGCATAATATATGACTTTTAATATTCCAAGCATTATTTACGGTACAGAGACTCAGGCAAAGCAATGTTAAATGCACCGGTCTGAATGTTCCACTGTATTCTCAACTCAGCTTTATTTATAGACTAATTTAAAAACACAGCAGATCATCAGTCTGTGACCCCTTCACTGTGTTCCAATATGTGGCCCCACTACACCTTATTAAAGTATAAGTTATCTGTAAGTCTAGTATATATGGTGTAGAATTTAACAACCTTAATATTGTACAGTACATCTTTGCTTATTGCTCTGTGCCGCTGAGTTTGCCAGACCCTGCTTCAGTGTTTTCCGCTAGGACTTAAAAGCACCACTAATCACATCTTGTCCCAAATACTTCTGTTTTTCAGTGTACCGCATCGTAATTCTAATGCACTACACTTAACAGCAGTCCAGTGATCACTTACTTGTACTTACTGGTCAACACAGGAAATAGCTCAATTCCTTCTGTCACTTCCCAGTAGTTTTGGAGAGATGCTGTGACCGAGTGCTCCACCCTGCCTCTCAGACTTTCACTTAAACTAGTCAAGAAAAATGCAGTAGTGAAGTGATTATCGGCAATATTTGTCATTTTTGTCTTATTAGCTGTTATATTGGGAGTTGTTTTTTATATTATCTGATAAGGAAATCTCACTCTGGTTTTGGTTTAGCCCTGGTTTAGTTCTACTTGGTCAAACTATAAACTATGCTAATGTTACCTGTCTCCATCTGAATTAAACATTTCAGACCTATAGAATGATGTAAGTTTGTTCAAGGGCCTATATTACACTATTTTCTGATCTATGTTATTATGTTGTTTCCTCCTCACAAACAGACCTGGAGTTGTGTTTTGTTTCATTCACACATGTTTAACACACAAATCCTTCATATTTTGGCTGTGTCCTCTCAAACGGAAAACACTTAGTTCCACCTTGTGATGTCATGTGGTAATACAGGAAGTGCCCCATTGTATTTTTAGGTCGTTTTCACACCAGGAAAGTCCGATAGTTCACTTGCTTTGATCCGGACCAAATTTTTATTTATTTATTTTTTATTTTGGTGCGGTTCGCTTTCACACTGCATTTTTTTTGTAAGTGGACCAACATATATAAACAAAACCACGTGTGCTGAGGTCACTCAGCCATTGGACAGAAATGAGCCGTGTCAAAACGTCGTGTCCAAACAGGGAAGGAGGAGAATAATGGTGCTACGTGCTGTTTTCAATCTAGCCTTAGCGATATGGTTTGCTCAGTTTTTACAGTTCGCACAAATCTTTTGAGTAGCATCATGAGGTTTACACTGTTGTACAATCAATTTCCAAACGACGAAGACACAGGGCAAGACGGCTACGGAGAACAGCGCTCATGTGCGCGCATCAAGTTCTGACTCTTGCTCTTCATGCAAAACGTAAGTAAGCCTCGTTTTGTTTAGTTTAGTTTAGTTTAGTTTCGTCAGCCTCGGGTTCCCATAATGCTCGACATACAACGGGAGCTCATTAAGTACAAAAAGCCAACTTGTCTCGGATCGAGTCAGGTCTGCATTCTCACCTCAAACGAACTGCACCAGAATTCGAATGGAACCGTGCCGAGACCCAGCTTTTTAGGTAGTCTCGGTTCGCTTGTTTGCTCCGGATCGAGATTTTGGGTTTTTATTCACACCAGCCCAAAAGGTCCGAATCAAAGGAGCAAACAAACTCTGGTTCGTTTTAAACAAACCAAACAAGGCAGGTGTGAAAACGACCTTAAAGGCAAATTAACGTTTTTTTACAATCTGAGCCTTCTTTCGGCAATAAAACAAGTAGTTTTACTCACCCATAGCATTTTTCTGTCAATTGGAGCAGTATCGCAGAACTTATGTTGAGCCGTTCTGTTCTAGTAATGATCCCCTTTCCGTTAACATGGTGCTGTATCATATGCTCGGGGCATTACTTTGCGGTGTCCAAATAACACACACTTTAGCACTTTTCAAATCATAGAAGCCCGATGTCTTGATGTAAGATTTCGTTTGAAGCAAAAGTGGCCTGTAATCCGAGATTTAGCCATAGTTTCGAGTAGATGAGGACGCCAGTGCGCATGCGCGGACTGCTCCCGGGACCCAAACATGAAACGCAAAGCTGAAAACTATGGATAAATCTCGGATTACAGGCCACTTTTGCTTCAAACGAAATCTTACATTAAGACATCGGGCTTCTATGATTTGAAAAGTGCTAAAGTTTGTGTTATTTGGAGACCGCAAAGTAATGCCCCGAATACAAATGCTAACGGATACGCTACAACATAACTTTCTTCAAACAGCTCCAAATGACACGAACGTGATATGGGTGAGTCAAACGACTTGTTTTATTACCGAAAGAAGGCTCAGATTGTAAAATAACGTTACTTTTCCTTTAAACTCCATACACCTTCACTTTAATAATTTGGATAATTTCAGTCTCAGAACTGCCAATCCCTACTGAACTAAGTGTTAACTTGAAAAATACCAGTACATGACATCACAAGCTTTGGAGATGTAGACAGACTGCTAATACTCAAACATGTGTGAATGAAACAAAACACAACTCCAGGTATGTTTTTGAGGAGGTAACAACATTATAAAGAGTCAATTTTGCATAATATAGGACCTTTGTTGTTTCCTTGTGAGCATGTATACAGAATACACAGAATACACAAACTTTGTCCAGTTGACAAACAAACTTTGTCCAGTTGACAAATTGAACTTCTCCTGTTATCAATACACAGAAAGTACTTCCTTCGAATAGTTTACATAGCAAAACGTAATCCTCTGTTTCATTTGCTTATTTGTTCAGGAGTGCACATTCACAGTGCCTTCTTCATTGTTACAGTTTCCATGGTTTGTTCAAACACAGGTTCTTTTTGGAGCTGATCTACAGGAAGCAGCCTCTGAACGGTCACCGTGTCTGTTTGGGGTTGTGACTGGAATAGTGCTTTAAAATAGCTGTTTGTTTTTCTACTGTCACAGCAACTCATTGCTCTGATTAATTCCTATAGTTTGAGATACACTACATCTTGCATTATACAATTGCTTATAATGCAGTAAGATTTATGATTATGTGGCTAGAATTTCATATAAAATGAGTTTTTCAGATATAAGTTTTTCTCAATTTTGTCCTCTGAAAATACAAACTTATGTGTTTCATTTCATATTTTGTTCTTCCAATTACATTAAGTTCAAATTATAAAGGTTTTATCCAGACAGTTAGTCTTACATGAGTAGTAGTTTCTCCAAATACTTTCTATATTTACCTGAGTAATTTTTTAGACCATTATGGGACCACTATTTATGGGTACATTTTTTGGCTACACTATGCACTATGGATATATTCTTTTTGCGTTACCTTGATTATTATATTCAGGTGATATTTTAACAGGGAATACTTTTGATTGGAAGATTACATTAGACTTTTCTGTCTCTTTTTGATGTTGACGTGATCTGTAAGCCTGTCAATATCATTACAATATTATTGTTTATCACAGTATATCTCTTAAGTAATATATCTTATGTGTTATTGTGATAGTCCCAGTCATCTTTAATCGTTTTAATTATTAACAATCTGCATTTTAATATCCAATCTGCATTTTAATATCCTGTCTTAATGTGTGTTTTGCCCTCCTCATCTGGTGACACTCTCCCGCGGGCATTATCTTCACTGTTGTGGCATTATCTTCACTGTTGTGGCATTATCTTCACTGTTGTGTAGGAGGGAAGAGGGTTGAGGAGCATACTGGGTGCTTTTAGGGTGTGTATGTTTGGTATATTGTTATGAGCAGATGTTCTTTTGCCCTGTGGCCTCGTGTGGGATTAGCCTGACTGTAAGATGACACAGGTGCTGCTCAGAGGCACGCCTCTCTCACAGTGACCTGGTGTAACTCATCTCCTCTGTGTATACCGTACGTCTTGAAACAAACGCTGTACTGTGTATTGTGTCAGAGGCAGCTGCTACTTCCTGCAGGTGTGGGATTGTTTATGTTTAGTTTATGTCTCATTCTGTGGAGGTATGAGTATGACTATAGCTCTGCCACAATAATTACTATATTGACTGATTGATTGTTCAACTTAATAATTAGGGATGCCCCAATCCAGCTTTTTCAGTTCGGATCTGTTACAGTTCGATAGTATAGTTTTAAGCCATATAGCTGTAGCTTTATGATTCTAAATATCAAGCAGCTGAAAACAACTTTTATTTCCTTTAAACAAAAATAACATAAGACAAAACTGCTTCAAATGTGTTTTGTAGCTTTTTTTTTTTATAAGATAAGATACTCCGGCACGCAGCTGGCCTCACCAGTGCCATCTTGCAAAAAAAACCTCAAGTAATAATGCATTTTATTTAAAAGCGCCTTTCACAACACCCAAGGACACTGTACAAGGTTAGTAACTACAGAATACACATTATGAGACTTTCTGGGCCAACTACGACCAGTGAATATTCTTATTACATCAATTTATCAGTCCAAGAAATTGATTGCACCGATATTAGAAAGATCCAGAAAATTTTTCAGTATCTGTGCCGATATCCAATACCATTATCAGATTGGTGCATCCCTATGCATGATAAATGGTAACAAAAAACTGGGTGCATAATATTATTCATATCAGTGTTTGTGTGAATCTTTAGTTTAGTACATAATTTTGTAATTCATAATTTAGTTTGAACTGTAAAAGGTTGAATAAGTAATGTATATGACTTTAACTAACTACTAAACATTACATTGTGCAGTTTTTTGATATTGTTCAAATGGGTTTACTTGGATTACTCTGGGTTATGGAGTCTGTGGCACAAAATCAATTATTACTATACAATCTATTTCTATAATGTTGTTGAAATCTTGTGTTTCAGTGTTCAAATTCTGCATGTATGACAATAGAATCATTTAGTGATTTATGAAGCCCCTCAGTGTTCATATATTTAATCCAAAACCTCACTGTGTGTTTTTTTTAAATAGTGTCCTGAAGTGGTCCATGCTCTAATCCTTGGCTTTGTAAAAACAGACTGCACATCACTTTTATGGATAGGTAGAGACTGGCTGCTATTGTTTAAAAACAGCAACTCGTACATCACTGTCAAGGGCCGGTCAGGGGTCGTTATGAAGCCGTTATGACCCGGGTCAAGAGGATGCGTCAAAGGTGAAGAGGTCAATGGGTCAGAACACGACTCATTCACTGCAGAAAAGAAAAGTGTGTCAGGGCTTTTCAGATTCAGGAATGTGGTGACGTCACTCTCTCAGATAATACAGAATGGTTGGTGCTTCAAGTCACCATGTTGACCACACCATTTCGGATTTATTTGGATTTTATATTCTTCTTATAATTACTAAAAGAATAATGCTTTTTTTTTCTTCTTTTTTTTAAATATGACTTCTATAAAATAGATGTAATTCTCCAACACGTAACTAATATTTTTGTCCTTGCCCAATGTCAAACTATACTTAATTTTACTCATGTGTGAACAATCTTTTCTTTTCTGTTGGTATTTTAGGATTAGGATTTTAGGACTTCACACTATCTAAAACTTGTATTTATCTCTATCTCTAATGTAAAGTTGCATTAATTGGACTATACATTTTAAGAATACATTAATACTCACTTTCAAACCCTGAATGAATGAAGATTGTAGAGAGTAAATACTTTGAGACATTATTTATATACTGATTTTCCTAACAGCATTAACATTCAACTAGTCCATAAAAGGCAAGTTGCTCCATCATACCACATTATACAAAACAGTTCTAGTTTAAACATCATTTAAGCCAAAGTCCCAGGATGCCTCTCTGTACTTTGACGCAATACTGTTTGCACCTGGTCTAGTGTAAATGTGATTTTTCAGTGGGTCCTGTTGAAATTCCCTCATTCGCTCTGAGTAAATGGCACTTTTATTGACCGACTGCAGCACAGCTTTCTCACTGGATTCTTGTCTCTCAGTGACCACACATGCCGCACATTCCTCCTATCTGAACTTTCTACTTTTCAAAATGCAAACAAACGAGCAAAATGCCTCTGAGAGAAGATATTTCAACTATTTTACAGTTGTGCTGCACGACATAATGAAAACCTTTGTGTCTGCGATTACTCATTTAAACAGGAACGCATCTGTATCTATGGTAATGTTATTTCTTTGGTGGGACTGTTCATGTCATACTGTTCCACAGTATGGCGTTAAATTTGTCCATCCCCATGGAGACAAGCATGTACAGTTCCAGGTTGGATCTGTGGAGAGGCAAGCCTGTATATAGAAAGAGTGCACATTTTTGCAAGTTTTTTTGCGCTTGAACATTCACATAGTTACGTGAAAAGTCCCTCAGTCGTCCAGGTAGAATCCATGATAACAGGAGAAGTTCAATTTGTCAACTGGACCAAGTTTGTTTGGTTGAAAACGTTTCGCCGCTCATCCGAGAGGCTTCGTCAGCTCAGAGCTGACGAAGCCTCTCGGATGAGCGGCGAAACGTTTTCAACCAAACAAACTTGGTCCAGTTGACAAATTGAACTTCTCCTGTTATCATTCACATAGTTAAATAAATGCTACATTGTGTTTAATACTGTGTAAAGCAATAACATCTCCATGGAGACAAACAGGTCACCAGAAAAGTGACAGTCCCCTTAAGACAGACCTGGGCGTTGTGCAGCTCCCGGGCCACATACGGCCTTTTGGTTGACTCTGTCCAGATTGTTTAAGCTCATTTGGAATTAGAAAATAAACATATTTTATAATTTTACCTCATGCATGGACTAAAACTAAAGCTGCATTGCTTTTATTTTAGAGGTGCTTTAAATGACATTTTTTGTAAGGCAACCTCACTTTTTCATTGCTTCGTTATAACATACACTCTTAAAAAACTATTTACTTTTACATTATATAAAGAAATACAATTAATATTATACGGAATTGAGTTAAGCATTTTGGCCCTCCACAATATTTTCTATTTCTCATGTGGCCCAATGGAAAAAATAGTTGCCCACCCCTGGCTTAGGATAACTGTGTTTTTAACTTCCATACACCTTCACTAGACTCATTTGAATAATTTCAGCTCTGGAATGCCAGTCTCTACAAAACAAAACGTAGCTGTTCAATTGAAAACTACCGCTACATGACATCCCTAGCATTATGAGTTTTGGAGATTTTGACAGACTATCGTAATAATTACTCAAACATGTGTGAATGAAACAAAACACAACTCCAGGTCGAGGAGCTAACAACATTCTCCAACCATCCATCTATTTTCTTCCGGGGCCGGGCCACAGAGGCAGCAGTTTGAGCAGGGAGGCCCAGAATTCCCTTTCCACGCACACTTCCTCCAGCTCTTCCGGGGGGATCCCGAGGTTTTCCTTGCCAGCCAAGAGGCATAGTCCCTCCAGGATGTCCTGGGTCTTCCCTGGGGCCTCCTCCCGGTGGGACATGCCCGGAACACCTCAGCTCTACGAGTTCTTCCCGTATGACTGAGCTCCTCATCTTATCTCTAAGCCCAGCCACTCTGCGGAGATAACTCATTTCGACTGCTTGTATCCGTGATCTTGTCCTTTCACTCATTACCCAAAGATGACCATAGGTGAGGGTGAGAATGTAGATTGGCCAGTAGAGGAGTTCAAGTATCTAACAGCATTCTAACATTGCTTAAATCTTACATGAGTCAATTCTGCACAATATAGGACCTTTAAAGGAAGTCTCACAATAGGAAGAATGTATATAACAAGTACCCAAAAATGGCTAGGGCTAAAATTACTAACCAATACGTGGTGCGGTGTGTGTGTTGTAATATAAATGCCAGTCCTTTGGTGAGTCAGCCTTACCAGTAACTGATCCCAAGCTATAGTTCCTGATAATGTTGTTGGATTGTAAGAATGCTGTCATGGGTCCCACTGGTCCCATTGCATGACAACAGATGACCAAATCCCCAGGTTCAATGAAATGTATTCCATATATACTTTGTTGTTTTGACGTATTCCTGCTAATGCATGTTTACAATTATTTAAACGTTTCAGTAATAGATTTTATGAGCGCCGCTACTGTTTTTGTTAATGGCAGACCTGGGAATTGCATCACATATGGCCCTTTTGTTGACTCTGACTGGCCTTAAGTTAATTTGGAATTACAAAATAAACATATTTTATCATTTTACCTCATGAATGGTCTAAAGCTGCATTGCTTTTATTTTAGAAGTGTTTTTTAATGACATTTTTTGTAAGGTAACCTCACTTTTTCATTACTTAGTCATAACGTATTACCAGTCTTACCAGTGTATCAAAACAATGCTGTTTACTCCTTTTTATAAAGAAATACAATTAATATTATGCAAGAATTGAGTTAAGCATTTTGGCCCAGCCCTCCACAATAGTTTCTGTTTCTCATGTGGCCCCATGGAAAAAATAATTGCCCACTCCTGGTTTTTGGTGTAAACAAAAGCCGGCTCAGAGAAAGTGCCAGATGGGACACTTTATCTCAAGGATGCGCTGTATAATTGTCCAACGGCATTTTTAAGATTATGATTAGAGATAGACTGATATGGGTTTTTTCATGATCGATGCCGATACTAGTTTTTTAGAATCTAAAGCAACCGATGGCTGATATGCTCTGCTGATATTTTTGGGCCGATATCTTTGATGATTTTATGTGTGAATTATGTTATTTAATTTTACTAAAAACTCCACCAAGCCCATTTGTTTTTACCACAAACCTTTAACAGAGCTGCATAGTCACGTTTTATGCAGTTATCTTTTCGATTAAAGGTTTTGCGTATTTTTTAGGCAGCAAACAAATTAATGTGCTGGAGATTTATATCAGTCACACTCTAATTGTGATTATATTTGCTATATTTTTTAACATTTTCATTTGACATTATATCAATTATATATCTTCACCATAATATTTGTCATCACTTCTTAATTGTTGTTTAAAGCTGTAGTGAGCAAAAAGGACCCTACTTGTGTTGTCATGGCAATTATGTAAACTGTAAATTGAAATGAAAGTGAAAGCAGAATAGCTGGGGAAAGATGCAGCTCCTGTGTTTCATGACTGATTCATTTGTTTAATTTTAACAAAAAATGTTAAAGATCCCATGACATGGTACTTCTTGATGCTTTTATATGGCTCCTTAATGGTTCCCTAATACTGTAAATGAATCCTTCTTCAAAATCAACACTCAGTGCATGAGAAAGAGAGATAAGATGAGAAAGAGTCATAAATGTCACTCTGGAACACTCCATTATGGGCGTTGTTGCGTTAATGCAAATGAGGAGGACAGAGATGGCCTATAGTAGGGGGTGGGGGCATGGCCAAGCTCTCCGCTCCGCTCTGTGACCCACTTCCGTGTTTTTGCATGGGGTAAGAGATGAGAAGCCTTCCATTGAAAAATAAACACATTTCCACAGAAAATAAAATTAAACCACTGCTGTTTCAGATGTCCACAGGCTCAGATAAAGGACTTCCGAGCCTAGAAACACTTGCAAGTTCCTCCAGGCAAATAAAAAAACTTATTTCGCATTGCGTAGCTCCTCCGCAGTCCAAACTCTCTGGGCGTGATTTACAGAGACGCTGAGTACAGACAGACGGGGGTGAAACTGCATTTGCATTTCTTTTTTCGATCTGACGTCAATAAGGTGCCTTGTTCAAAATCGCCCGTTTGAGCTCTGATTTTTTCTAACGCAGAAAAGGACCGCAAATGCTCAGTTTAAACATTTCGCAACTTTTAACCATGGGGGGGGGGGCCTAAACAGGGTAGGGGAGCTCACATTAACGTTCAAAAACCTCAGAAAGTGAAAACGGGACCTTTAAACAAATATAAACATCGTCCATTGACCGTTTTCTCCCATCTCTGCTGTAAATAGTTGTAGAAAAGTGAAACGGGTTGAATAACATTTGTCACGTTCTCGTCTTTCTGCGTCTGTCAAAGCAAAACTAAAGTGACACTTTCACACAGTCATTTGTCTCTTTGTTTTGGGCACTGTGTTGTCTCAGAAATATAACTTACATTTTTACCATTAAGTTACAAAAACCTAGAATTGTGTTTTGATTCATTCATGTTCATGTTTGAGTAACTCTTTATTATTCGTTTGTCTAAAGTTCAAAATGATCTGTTCCACCTCGTGATATCATGAAGTGGTAGTTTTCAAGTTAACAGCTCCTTTTACGTTTAGTTCAGTAGAGATTGGCAATTCCATGGCAGAAATTATCCAGTTGATTCTAGTGAAGGTGTATGGAGTGTAAAAACAGTGGAGCACGTGTTTTCAGTTTGAAAGAACTCTAAATGCAGCCAAATGCAGGGTTGTGTGTTAAACGTACAGTATGTGGATAAAACAAAAACACTCCAGATATGTTTTTGATGAAGAAACAATATTATAAACAATCAGAAAATAGTGTAATATCATTTGCATACCAGTAAGTCGTTAGTTCAACATTATTAAACACAACCTTATTCTGCTTATTAATACACTTTCATATTAAACTTGGTACCCAAGAGTAAGCTATATTAATTGAGCTTTAATTAATAAATACCGTATTTTCCGCACTATAAGGCGCACCTAAAAGCCTTCAATTTTCTCAAAAGCCGACAGTGCGCCTTATAATACGATGCGCCTTATATATGGATCAATATTGGTTAATTATGGCTACCGTAGTCAGCCACTACTGTAGCTTCTATTCTATTCTATCTTATAATGCAGTGCGCCTTATATATGAAAACAGTTTTAAAATAGGCCATTCACTGAAGGTGCGGCTTATAGTGCGGAAAATACGGTACTATACATTTCATGTGGTATTAGCTCCTCTTGGTCAAAAATAAAGACAAAAACATCAATTTGAATTTTAACCTGGATCACCACCATTCACTGGTAGGCTATACAAACAAAACAATAACTTCATAACTTAAAGATGAATTAAAGATGCACTTTTTGTGATAGAGGGTCATCCACCAGCTTTAAGCACCTCTAACTGAATAAATGCAAGATAAGTTCTGCGCCATACTATGGAACAACATCTCCATGGAGATAGAGCCATGTCAGAAAAGTTACACAGTGGTTCTTTAACTTAACCTTCAGAGAAATGTGACGAGTTTAGCAGTAACATGTCAAACAACAACTGATGCAAATATTGACAAATGTACTGTGTTTGAGATGTAAAACAACACTGTATCTGAACCTGAAGAACTGGTTGGTTATAATGTCTTTAGTCTTTTAACCCTGGACATTTTCAGAGCAGTCACGGTTCACTGTCTGGACCTGGGCCAAAAGATTGAATAACAACGTTTAAAATGACAGTTCAAGACTTAATTTTATACATCACTGCTGCAGATTTATTATTTATAGAAGATATCTCTTATATTAGAGCCATTCTATATTATTATACTACCGGTACGGACACCATTGAAATTAATTTGATTTTTATTCATGCTGTGAGTAAATGTTAATGAGACATAAACAAGATCAGCTGCATACTATTCTATATTATTTTTATATTTAATCACAATTAGAAAATCAGAACCTAGACACTTCTACCTTCATTTTTCCATGTTTGGATCTGATGCAAAGGCTTACCCCACTTAATCATTTTCTCCCTGCTGACTGTTTCATTTTACTTGTATTGCTTTGTCCATTCTCTTTTATGTTTGTATATACTGCCTGTTTTTAATTGTTTTTAATTCATTTTGTGTGGTGTCCTTGAGTGTCTAGAAAGGTGCCTTGAAATAAAATGTATTATTATTATTATTAAAGGGTAAACTTGTCTTTAGGGTTATTATTATTATTTTTTCCTTATATTGATTTTTTTTAAATTTGATTTTGTCTTATTAAAGGTGTTCTGTGTAACTTTTCTATGGAATGGTCCGCCACCTGCTTGTCGGAGATGTTATGGAGCTGTTGTTGTTTTGTCTAGAACAGAGGTCTTCAATGGGGGGTCGCGGAGGTACTGCAGGGGGGTCGCGAAATCTTTTGATTTCACTTTAAAATAATATAATTTTATATTTTATAGTGTAAAATACCGTATTAACCTGTGTATTATTTCCTTGTATTGGATGTACCATAGCAGAGTAGCAATGTTTATACATGACACTAAGCTCAATTTAATATAAAAGTCCCTGGCCCAGTTCGCCATCTGTTTGGGGGTCCCTGGCCTGAAAAACGTTGAAGACCCCTGGTCTAGAATGTTCCGATATGGCATTAAACATACATTTATAAGATACCACAGAATCCCTTTTGCATTTACTCAATAGCATGGGTTTTTATTACTTAAAAACTTTTATTCTTAATGTGAGATCCACTGATCCGACATGGAACTTGGCCCTGTGGTGTCACCTGCGGTCTCTGTAGAGATATATAATGTATGTATATATAAATATAATATATGTAATGCCATACTGTGGAACATTTCAGGAAGTGTCTCCATGGAGAGAAACAGATGACGGACCTCCATGTTTAACAACAAATAAAATAAAATTATTTCCAAACAGAAGTATTTCCTAACAGAGCGTTGGCTGTGGACAGTGTCTGAAGCACGATATAATGCTACAGACATACCCTGATAAACAATAGCACTGAAACTGACACAATTACAATAAAGCAGGACAATGCCAGTACACAAATGTTTAAATAGACAGTATCATGAACAGGCTAAAACAAAACTAAAATACCTCATATCTCCTAATTATTGCTATTAAACTGTACCCACGATAATATATGAGCCCCAAAATATTGTTCCATCTATTATTTATTGGATGATAAGTCAATTATTGTGACAGGCCTATGTAAACGTCTCCATTAGAAAGACCAAGATGACCACTGATGATTAGAAATGAAATGGAGATGTTACTTCTTTGCCTAGAATATTCCAGAGTAGGGCATTAACCATACCTCCCTTACATTTGTTCAGTTAATGGTGTTTTATAGCTCAAAATACCTTGATAAACATGAATTCTTCATTGTGATTACCAAGTTTATTTCAATACTTTGGTGGAATAATCACGGCAAAACTGTGATATCTCTGTGGAAATAAGCAGGTGGCAGACCCTCCACCAGAAAACTTTAGTTGCACAACCTGGTGACGTATGACCCATTTACCCACTACAAATGATTATATAGAAGCAAGAAGAAGCCATATCTGATAGGCCTTCCTTGTTTTAGGAGCCTGCAGCTAATAAGCGCTAGCGTGGTTTGTTCGGTAGAGCAGAGGACACACCTAGGCAGAAGAAGTTTAGACCTGTTCACAAAGACAGCGCCTTGGGACAATAAGCAGGTCTGGCCCTGTCGCAGTTTGAGCAAATACATTTTAAATACGTATGAGGAAAGAAGTGTCATAATTACTGAAAATGGTTCTAATATAAGTCATGTTTAACGTGGGATTGCATCAGTGAATGAAAGAAATACAACTGCTGGCAAGTTCAGTTTTTACCAAGTATCAAATTAAGAACATGGATTTATGAGTTGTATATAGCATTGTGGGTAATTGTTTCTTGATCTTTTTGAATTTAAAGATGCACTGTGTAACTTTTCTATTGGAGGGTCTGCCAACTCTGTCGAGACAAGCAGGTGATCTGAGAAGTGTGCTTAGATGCACTTTTTACCCATATAAAAAGTGAATAATTGAATACATCTGGGCTGTATATGTTTAATGCCACACCATGGAACATTCTGGGTAAGACAGTAACATCTAGTCCTGTCACAATGATACATTTTGAAGCACAATTGCAGAGAAATATTGCGATAAATGATATTGAACTCCTTTTATAACACTTGCACAAAGCAGTAAAACCCCACTTTTGTAAAGAAATTGTACGCAGGATGAATATTGAACCCTAAAATATATTGTTCCAGGCAGCTTTATTGTACAGAATGATAAGTCAGTATAGTAATTACTGTGACAGGCCTAGTAACATCTCATTGTGACAAGCAGTCCTCCCACCAGAAAGGTTCCATAGTGCACCTTAAAGTTTGGACATGCCTTTGGAATTTATTATTAAGAAGTGTGAAGAGTCCCTCAGTCGTCCAGGTAGAATCCATGATAAAAGGAGAAATTCAATTTGTCAACTGGACAAAGTTTGTTTGGTCGAAAACGTTTCGCCGCTCATCCGAGAGGCTTCGTCAGCTCTGGTTCTAGTGCTGGTTAGACCCTGTTTATATCTAGCTGCAGGGAGGAGCTCCCTACACTGAAATAGCTCTGAAACTATCTCCACTAATCTGTCTCTTTGTTTTTCAAATTTCTCTGGCGACTAGTTTAGCCTCCCTATTCAATCTTAACGACCCTCTCCACCCCTCTGCCCTGGATTGTCTGCCCTAATGTTTCTTTGTCTGTTTTTGACTTGGTTTAAGAATCGAATTATAAATGGGAGACAAGTTATGTCTAACTCCCCCATTTCTGTTTAATGACGGATTCTCTTTTTTTGACAAAAATTGCCTCTTTAACCCCCTCTCAAACCAGTTTTGTTCCCTGGCTAAGATCTGAACCTCACTGACCTTAAAAGAATGGCCCGTGGCTTCTAGGTGAAGATGTACGGCAGATGACGGTCCACTCTGGCACGCCCGCCTGTGTTGGTACATCCTCTTGTGAAGTGGCTGTTTGGTTTCCCTAATGTAGCGCTCACTGCAGTCTTCACTACACTGAATGAAGTAGACCACATTGCTTTGTTTGTGGCTCGGTGTTTTGTCCTTTGGGTGGACAAATTTTTGTCTTAAAGTGTTTGTGGGTTTGAAACTGGAATTTCATATTGTCTGAAAATCCTCTGTAGTTTTTCCGAAACGCCGGCCAGGTACGGAATCGTTACCCCTTTCCTCCTGGGTTCGGATTCTCTGTTGTCTTGTTTCTTGCCCTTGTCTCTCTTGGTTTTGTTAACAGCCCACTTAGGATATCCACAAACCGAGAGGGCTTCCTGCACATATTGTTCTTCTTTCTCCTTACCCTCTGTGCTTGTGGGAACCACTTGGGCCCTGTGTTGTAATGTCCGAATAACACCCAGTTTGTGCTGCAGTGGGTGGTGTGAATTAAAAAGCAGGTATTGGTCTGTGTGTGTGGGCTTTCCCCTTTTATCATTATTAAGAAGTGAAAATATCCAGTGAGTAGTCTTTGGTTAAAATTCTATGTTGATGTTGTGTCATAGGAGGACGGCCATGTTGGCAATGCAAGCAAAGCCAACAGCATTCAAACCAGCTTCATGACTGTAGTATTCCACAAATCTCTATTAACCCACATCTCTCTAAACATGTTAAAGGAGAATTAACGTTTTTTACAATCTGAGCCTTATTTCGGTAATAAAACAAGTTGTTTTACTCACCCATAGCACTTTGGTGTCATATGGAGCACTTCCAGAGATGTTTTAGATTTGAGATCTCCGTAATGTGAGTTCTCGGGGCACATGTTTGCGGTCTCCAAATAACACAAACTTTAGCACTTTTCAAATCATAGAAGCTCAATGTCTTAGTCTACGCTTTCGTTTGAGTCAAAAGTGGCCTGTAATCCGAGATTTAGCCATAGTTTTGAGTAGATGAGGAGGCCAGTGCGCATGTGCGGAGTCACAGCTTATTTCGCTCTCAGCTCTCGGGACCCAAACATGAAACGCAAAGCTGTAAATTATGGATAAATCTCGGTTTACAGGCCACTTTTGACTCAAACAAAAGTGTAGACTAAGACACTGAGCTTCTATGATTTGAAAAGTGCTAAAGTTTGTGTTATTTGGAGACCGCTCGGGGCATATATTACTGTATATGCCCAGAGAACTCGCATTACGGATATCGCTAATCTAAAACATCTCCGGAAGTGCTCCTTATGACACCAAAGTGGTATGGGTGAGTAAAACAACTTGTTTTATTACCGAAATAAGGCTCAGATTGTAAAAAACGTTAATTCTCCTTTAAGTTCTGCCAATATGTCGTTTCGGAATTGTCAAGTCTTGTAAATATTATGCCGATAGCCACTTTGGTTTCATGTTTAAAAGGTCATTTCCTGTAGATTATATGCCATACAGTTTTCTCACAATGATCATAGTGGAAAACAGTGTGCACCATTCTGACTAATATGGAACTTAACCAGCCTGTTGTGTAATCTTAATCTTCTTAGTCTTGAACTCTACTGCAAATCCAGGCCTAGATCAATGCTTTTACTTCTGAACTACTTGGTTATTATATTATTTAGAAACTATTCATAAAAAGCACTCACAGGTTGTTTCAATTAAAGGTTAAATATGTGTATTAATATCTTAAGTATGAGTTAATAATGATCACTTATTCTGCATTTTAAATTAAGGATACATGCAGATTTGTCCCAGGTGGTTTTGAGTCTAGTTTTGTCATTTTGTAGACTCTGTCCTGGTTTAGTCCCAGGTTTAGCTCCAAATGATTGTGACCCAAAGTAGCTGGTTACTAATTCTTATAAATCATTATTTCCTTATTTCTGTTGCAGTGATCTCATTCCATACCAACCAGTTAAAAGTCATTAAGTCAAAGTAATCCTACTGTTAATGTATTAGTTAGTAAGTATTAAGCGGATCTGGTTTGAAACCCTATATTTCCGGCTGTGTGTGTCACTTGTAACCATACAGGGTTTGGGCTGCAGTGTGTTGTAAACCCAGTGACACACCCAGAGCCTCGGGGGAACTGTCCTCCTGTTTCCACACAAAACACGTAACACGATCATCAAAATCCCATTGTGTTCAACCTGGAACAAGACTGGATCCATTACACTGTGCTGTATATGTCCACATCACTGCTTTAACTGAGGACAGAGCCTGGCCATAGCGCAGAAGGGACGCCAGGGGGCAGTAAGGGACCACTCACAAACAGTTGTTGATAGTTTGCATGGTTTGAAACGTTTTACTTTATGTACCATGTAGTAGTAGTAGTAGTAGTAGTAGTAGTAGTAGTAGTAGTAGTAGTAGTAGTAGTAGTAGTAGTAGTAGTGGTGGTGGTACAGGAAACAAAGTAAATGTTATCATACACACCTGCTCTTATCCAAAACATGTCTTATAGTGTGTTTTTTATTTATCACCACCTAAAATACATTAACTGGACTAACAAATGTTCTTTGGTTAAAATATCCTAGGCCTATTTTAACTATTGAATGGTAGAAAATGTAAATGATAAAGATTCATGGTTCATACATAGTAGTAGTGAATCTGGAACAGTACAGTCCTCTTACTAAAAACTGAGGTTTTCCCCAATAGCTTGCAAACTATTCTAACTTTTACTTAGACTACTAGGCCTACATGTCAGAAAACACGTAGGCTATCCAATTTCACTAGAACCAGTAACTTTGAAATAGTATGGTCCAAGCTGTAGTACTGAATCTGGAGCAGCCATCCCCTCCCCCTCTGGTCCCTCCTCCCTCTGCTCGCGGTGGTGTAGTGTTTGGGGGGGCTGATCTGTGCGTAAAACATCCGTGATATTTGAGGCGCTCCAGGGATGTAGTGGCGCATGCGTAAAACCTTTCTCCTACACAGAGCGCACCTCTGGAGCAGCGCATAGGAGTCATACCAAGCATAGCCTGCGTGTCAGTGCAGTCCGCTTACAGCTGGCCTGGAGGACAACTGACGCTACTTTTCCACTTTTGATGCCACCATTGCTCCAAATTACTTTACAAAGTATTATTAAGTCGTACTAACTGCAGAGGCGGTTTACTCCTGATAGGAACTCGCGTTTTCTCCGGGATCTGTAACAAACAAAAGTTGGAGGCTGGGCCTTTAGCTTTCTGACCGCCGCGTAAAAAAAGGAGAAAAGCTGGTCTTTTAGTCAAACTCGATAAATGTTACTCACAAAGATGGACCTGTTGAACTACCAGTACCTGGACAAGATGAACAACAACATCGGTATCCTGTGTTACGAAGGTGAGCGGTTTATCCGTACTTTTGCACGCTGCGTTGTTTTGAAAACTTCGGAGTGGTCTTTGGGTTTTACGCGCCAGTGGAGTTGGCGTTGTTTGATTCATGGAAGTTTGCGCGTTAACTTTTCTTGTTCGTTTGTTTCCAGGCTCATCGTCAGTATAATGTAATGTTGAGAAATGCTAAACTTTTAACCCACGAGTTGAGTGTGAGCGTCGTCACGTTGGCTGAGCTGCGTGGCCCCTGTTTTCTTTGCTGCTCCAGGATAGTGCCGCCTCAGCTGCTTCTTACACTGTGATTAGAGCCATAAAGCGAGAGTAGTTTGCCTTTTTCAGCCGTGTTTGGTCTAGACCTGTCAATGTTTGCTTTTTACTTGGGTTATCATAATGTTCTATTGGCCAAATGTATTATCTATTTTCATAAAACGTTGCAACGTAAAGCATTAACCACTGCATTCTTTTATGTTCGTTTTTTTATTTTAAGTTAAGATATATTTCTGTTTTACAAATGGATTCATATTCTTGTCTTTGTCTTGTCTTTCATCTAGGTTACAATTGGCACCATCCCAAGTCATGTTTTTGGACCAGGGGAGCTTTCTATAAGGATTACAAACTGCATTCTGTTGTTAAGTTATATGTTAAAATAGAAGTTTGAAATGCTAAAGTTGGACATTGTTTTGCATACTGGGTAAAAGAAAACGTTAATTCATGTTTAGGGTTCTCATGTAAGCTGACTGTGATGCTTCCATTCAATTATAATAGGCTACAGGGATGGAACAAGAATACTGTTTTTGGAGTAAAGATTCATAAACACTGCTTTGGCATAGGATTAATCTATAAAAATGTGTGTTTTCAGTTAATTGTTATCTAATTGTTATACCCACAGTTATTCTATTATTCTAGTCACACAAAAATCTCTCCAAAATGCAAATGAAGTAGGCCTATTGTTAAGTTTCTTGCAATAGGGAAGTTACTCATTGCTTGATTCTCCATAGTTTATATGGTGACAGATATATTTTAACTTTTTCTTTTTTACATTTTGATGGTATGTTCCTGGTTTAAGCCCAGTTAGCACTGTTTTGGTTCTGTTCTAGTCCTGGTTTAGTCCAAATTTTGATTTCCTATGTGTGTAAATGTGACTGCAAACTTACTGTCCCTACATAATGATGGACCTGTATGTATTGAGTTTG
Source organism: Paratrypauchen microcephalus (assembly GCA_036785185.1). Classification (NCBI taxonomy): domain Eukaryota; kingdom Metazoa; phylum Chordata; class Actinopteri; order Gobiiformes; family Gobiidae; genus Paratrypauchen; species Paratrypauchen microcephalus. The sequence goes on from JAVJIX010000060.1 coordinate 3,659,374, forward strand.
TTTCAACATGTAGTGATCATTTTATGCCATACAAAGTGAAGGCTATCTGTTTTGATTTATTGTGAGTTTGGTGAACAAAAAACAGTGGGAAAAGCCAAGTGGAGACAGAGATTTGAGAAGCATTTGAAATCCAATCTCCTCCTGATTTGTGATTTGTGTTTGAAGTTGTGTAGAGAGAAGCAGCTTTGATCATGTGGCTCTAATGAACTCTTGAGGGCACAACGGGGAACTGGGCGCACGGCTCTACCTCACAGTTCAATTACTGGGGCTGGTTCACAAATATTAAAGCATTTTCTTTTGACATTGTTGTGTAAAAAGTGGGATTCAAGTCAAAAGGGCAAGAACAATGGAGACCTACAAGATGAGAGATTTTTGAAGTTCCATGTTTTTACAAATATCTTATTATACCAACACTGGAGTAATTGGCCCAATTTTCTATTCAATTAAAGGGGTAGTATGTAACGTTTCTGGTGAAGGATCTCCCACCTGCTTGTCTCATGTAAATATTATTGCTTTGCCTGTAATGTTCCACTCTATGGGATGTGCTCGCTTATTGTGAGAATGCATGTTTTTCAAGATATTTTTTTAGCAGTAAATCTTCTGTAATTGATTAACATAGTTAAAGGAGAATTAACGTTTTTTTTTTTTAAACTGAGCCTTATTTCGGTAATAAAACAAGTTGTTTTACTCACCCTTAGCACTTTGGTGTCATATGGAGCACTTCCGGAGATGTTTTAGATTTGCGATCTCCGTAATGTGAGTTCTCGGGGCACATGTTTGCGGTCTCCAAATAATACAAACTTTAGCACTTTTCAAATCATAGAAGCTCAATGTCTTAGTCTACGCTTTCGTTTGAGTCAAAAGTGGCCTGTAATCCGAGATTTATCCATAGTTTCGAGTAGATGAGGAGGCCAGTGCGCATGTGCGGAGTCACAGCTTATTTCACACTCAGCTCCCGGGACCCAAACATGAAACGCAAAGCTGAAAATTATGGCTAAATCTAGGATTACAGGCCACTTTTGACTCAAACGAAAGTGTAGACTAAGACATTGAGCTTCTATGATACGAAAAGTGCTAAAGTTTGTGTTATTTGGAGACCATATGCCCCGAGAACTCGCGTTGCGGATATAAACATCTCCGGAAGTGCTCCATATGCCACCAAAGTGCTATGGGTGAATAAAACAACTTGTTTTATTACCGAAATAAGGCTCAGATTGTAAAAAAAAACGTTAATTCTCCTTTTAGCTTAATGCCATCATCTCCATGGAGACAAGCAGCTTGCACCAGAAAAGTTTTGTACTGTCAAGATGAGAGTTAATTTGTTTGGTCACATATCTTTTTGTGGTGTCAGTTGAGTGGACTGACAGCCAATGATATTGTCTTTTTCAAACGAGGAAGAAGGCGCTGTGTTTGCAAGCATTTGATTGGTCCAAGCTTTATGACACAGGCATAGTGTTGTTAACTATCAAATCTATTACTATTATGATTGATCTCAAGGCAATACATTTTCTACTTATTTTTGTTGTGCTGATTTAAACTATATGAGTGAATGATGAAGCAGTGAACTGAAAACTCCCTAGGTGTTTGGCTGCCTATAAAACCAAATTGGGGCAATTACTGAAGAAAGACCCACGTAATTTAAAGCACAAAGCAGCATGTTTATTGTAAGTCTAAACAGGTTGACCACAAAAGCTAAGCTAACATTGTCCAGCTGTGTTTTCGCTTAAGATCCGGCTAATTCATACGGTTTGCTAAAACAGGCACAGAGCACATCTAGTCTGAATGTTTTGGAAATCTAAGGCTGGGGGCTGGTTGGTCGGTTTATGTGTGTGTGGTTGGGATAGGGCTTTTTGGGTTTGCTCTGGCCTCGCTCTGTACAGAAGGTCCACAGAGGCAGAGAGTGGGAGGAAGAACCAAAGATGAGCAGGAAAACTACTACTGGCCTGGACTCAGCAGCGTGGGGACTTTCCACTGCTCAAAATCTACTTGATGATATGATATCTAGAATAAAAGATATGATGTCTAGAATAAAAGTTTTGGTTCATGTTTTACTGTTAACAGAGAGAAAAGATAGTAGTAGTATTGTTTTGTTTAGGCATGGAGAGTACATTTTTCAAGGCTATATATAGGTTAATTACTTGAAAACTCAATGTATGGACTGGCATATACAGTGCTATAGTCCATATCTAATAGTGAATAAATGTTACAAAAATATACAGTGTTATGTTATGGTAAATGGTCACATCTTTATGTCCTGAGGCCACCCATTCATTTGTGTCCTTTATACTGGACATCTTTTACGTTTTGAGATAGACTCGAGTTTGTGGCTGCACTATGATAAAAAAAAATAATAATAATAAAATAAATTAATAAATAATAATAATAAATCAAAAATATATATATATAAAATACATACAAAATCAAAAATATATAAATAAAATACATACAAAATCAAAAATATATAAATAAAATGCATAAATAAGTAAATAAATAAATAATGCATACAATTTTAAAATAAAACATAAAAAAATAAGAAATAAAAATAAATAAATAATGCATTAAAAAGGAGTCTAAAAACTTTTTGAGGCGACTGTAAAACCGACTGAAAAAATGTTTTTGTTAGGTTTAGGTTAGTTTAACTTGACATGGATTTAACACTATTCCAGTCCATTACAGAGGACATGTTACAAAAATATGAATAAAAATAAAATTAACAAAATGTAAATGCTAAGGTGTTCATTTACCTCCAAATAGAAAATGAAAATAATAATAATAATTTAGAGGATAGGAGGATATAGCGCTTTTCCACCTTCAAAGCATCCAAAGCGCTTTACAACAAGGAACCACTCACACAGTCACACACAAATTCACACACCAGTGTACGCAGACACTGGGAGCGAGGTGGGTTAAGTGTCTTCCCCAAGGACACAACGGCAGCATTCATCTGTGGGAGCTGGAATTGTACTACCGACCTGTGGGTCAGTGGATCTGACCGCTCAACCAATGATGTTTTCTTTTTATGTCAAGAGCGGGATTTGAATTGCCAATCTTTGGATCAGTGGACAAACGGTGTATCAACTGAGCTACTGCCGCTCAATGTACAGTCTTCCATAATGTGCTTTTTAACTTATCTATCACCATGGTGACAAGCAGGCCAAGTTACACGTCAGATCTGTGGCAAGAGGTGAGGTTGCTTTAAAAAGACCTGTAACTGGATAAATACAAGTTTAGTGCCATACTGTGGAACATTCCAGGCAGAGCAATGTAAGCAGCATAGCATTCAGAGGGTGACAACAATATTTATTCCATATTCTTTGCTATTTTCTTATTTTAGTTGTAATACAATAAGATTTGAGCTTTAGAGGTTTGAATAAGTGACTTTTATCAAATTATCAGTTCATTCTGCTATTGTTGCAGGTCTGGCCTTTTAATGATACTGTATACTTAAATAATGGTTCACTAGTGGTTCCTGTTGTATTGTTAATCTGTCAGAGGCATAAAGTAGTTTCAATATTATCGTTTGTCATTATATTGTGCTTAAAAATGTGTTATCCTGACAGGACTACTCCAAACTTCACAACATGTAATTTGCTACTTTCACAAACGTAGTCTGAAAAAATAAGGTTATAATAATGATTCTATGCCTCAGTAATACAAACAGAACTGCATTAATCACTTTTAGAGCGTGGGAGCAGCATAATTTATAGATGGGTGTACAGTGCTATAGTCCTGTCCAGTTTCAATTCTAATTACTCTTAACTTTGAAAGGGGCAAACCGCAGCCGTCAGTAAAAGGCTTTGGAGAGTGATAAATGTTTCTCCATGACACCACAGTTCCTGCATGTATATTTAGCATGCCTTCCCAAATGCACCGCTGCTCTCTTTCCTCACCCTCTGACATGTTCTCTCTCACCCCGCGGTGTCCCGTGGCAACAAGGATGACATCACCTGGGCGTTTGGCAGGGCAGAGGCACAGCGCTGAAAAGCAGGGTTATAGGGAGTATAAAAGAATAAAACATGGTAGTGCAAACATCGCTTTAGGTGAAATGGCATGGACTGTATGCACACAAATACTGCTACTGCTGCTACTATTGCTACTACTGCTGTTACTATTGCTACTACTACTACTACTACTACTTCAAATTGAATCTAGGTTTTAATAAGTTTCAGTGGTTTTTCATTGTGTGATTGCAAGCATTGACCATTCTTAAGTCTATATACTTTCAAGTGTACTTCCTCATCAGTATAAGGGATGCTTTGATTGGCTGTTGATCATTTATACACCGATACAAATTTGTTTTAGTATGCCCTTTAAAAAGTTTTGTCCAAACTATTACAAAAATGCACTAGCTTGATGGAATTGATAAAACATTTAACAATAAAACAATTGGTTTTAACTAAGAGCCAAATTATGATTTGAGTATTGAAGTACTTATGCAGTTATGTTGGAAGATTTTTAGGCATAACTTTATAGCTTCACCCACTGACCTCTCTCCCTGTCTTGTCCAGGTGAAGGAGCGTTGAGAGCGGACCCCAGACTCCAGGCTCTGTCCCTGTCCTCCACCTCCTCTATCTCAAACCACCGCACGGGGCCTCCTCCCATCAGCCCCACTAAGAGGAAACTGAGTGGTGACCATGGTGACAGCGACATCGATGACAACGAACACATGGCCAAGATGAGCCGACTGTTCGCCGCACAACTGTGAGTATCTGTCACCCGATTGAAAGATGGTGGATTAATTGTCATTTCTCATTGCAAAACATAAGAATAATAAAAAAAAAATGTTCTTACCTAGTTCAAAGTGCATAGAAAATCTAAACAAGATTTCAGTAGGTTTTACCAAATTAAAACGTTTTGAAGAGCCTTCAGGTTCTGCTTGGGGGCTACAGTAGTTGGGATGAAATGAAGCTGGTTGGAGAATTAGATTTTGTTAATTTTTTTTTTTTACCAGCTTGAGCAGAACAATACAGTATTGCCCATTATTGTCATATATTAACTCCTGCCTGGTCTGATTTGTATAATTTGGATAAAGTAAGTAACCTCCTGTCATATCCATAGAAACAAGAAGGTGACAGACCGTCCACCAGAAAGGTTACAGGTTACACCTTTAATTTTTGAGCAGCTGATAAAATACTGGTTTTGTTTTGATACTAGTTATAGCATCAATACGATTTTTGACAATCTTTATATGTAGTAACCATATCAGTGGCTGAACAGAAGTTTTTCTCATCACATTGTCTGAACATTCTATAACATGTGACTTGCCTGCAGCGTATAATCATGTAACCATAGGTATGATTTGCCCTTACACCTGCATAACCGCACATTAAACTACACATTAACACAACTATGGTTTATAATGGCTCATTCATTTCCATTGGCTGGTTAGTAGCACTGTGTCCAGGCAGACTTACTGGGATCTTCCACTTTGGGCCTGACCAGGTTAAACTGGCTCCACATGGCTCTCCCCCTTATAGACCACACTACAGAAAGATTTTTCACATCTCCGGCATTCCCACATTCCCACTTCTACAAATTCCTGAGATTCTGGAGCTCCTATTGCCCAAGAATGAGTGCAGGTCTGGGGGCAGCAGAGTCAGACTTTTCCCCCCTTCCTCTCCCCTCCTCCCCAGGCTTGTCTTAGTCAGTCATGGGACCTCTGCCATTGCTATTTATTACTGAGACATTAAAAGAGCTATTGGGTGGTTCTCCTCTGCAGTTGTGCACAAGATATTGAAACATAAGTAACGTTCACCCTTTCTTAGTGGCGTGAGTGAAAGTACACGGGAGGTAGTGGATTAAAAAGTGCGCATTCATCGCCAAATGTTTATGTAATTCAGTGTGTGCACAAAGCAGCGGTTGTTGGAAAATACTAAGCAGTTTTCAGATAAGAGTTAAATCTAGGATGAGAGGGTGTTTGGAAAAGCAAGCTCAAAATCTCTTATGTAAAAAGTCAACACTGCAGTCAAACTTGGAGCGATGTGGTTTCCAGGGTTGCCTCATGGGAAAATTTTCCAACAAAATAGCCTAATACTGTTTGTTTTAAAGTATGATAGTCCTCTAATATTTGCTATTGGGATGCCCTTTATCTCGGCATATTTAAAGACAAAACAAGTTTGAGCCAATCGCATTCTAGCATACTTGTATAATTGTAAGGGTATCCATTGGCTATTGGCTTAGAAGGCTTGACGACATTGAATAGCTGATAAAATACTAGTGTAAATAAACATCGCTAAAGCCTTTTGTATGGTTGGATTAGAGATTATTGTTGAAGGTGGGTGACAATAAGTGGCATAAACCATAGTACTCCAGCTACAGTTTCATATACAGTGGTACCTCACCTTACGGAATTAATTAGTTACAGAAGTGGTTTCGTAACGTGAATTTTTCGTAAGTTGAGTAGCTATTTGAATGTAAAAAGCCAAGGCCCCAAGGTTTTTTTTTTATAGTGTAACATTTTTTTTTTATAGTGTAACATTGTGTTCTGCGTCCTGATTGGCTAAGAGACTAGACCAGGACTAAACGTGGACTAAACCAGGTCTAGACCAGGTCTAAACAAGGTCTAAACCTGGACTGGACCAAGGCTAAACCTGGACTATACCAGGACTAGACCAGGTCTAGACCTGGACTAAACCAGGACTAGACCAGGTCTAAACCAGGATTAAAGCGTTGCGTGCGGGTCTATTTCCTGGTTTCGTGCTAGCTCTGCCGGTGTACCTCACGAGTCACGGCTGAGGCGAGCAGCGAGTCCCGAGGGGAGGGGATGTGCCTCCCCTCGGGACCGCACGCAGTCCGAGTGCATGAACGAACGCATGCAAGAGCCGCAGTGGTTTAAACCTGGTTTAGACCTGGTCTAGAGGAGGCACGGTGTGAGCATGGGTCTCGTGCTCACAGCCCCGCGCCGGGTCATGCTGCGCTATCACACACGTGTCCGCGCGCACACTTCTCCGCCCTCCCCCTTCCCCCCACGCTTCACTATTAATACATTTTGTTGAAAATCTATGAAAGTTTTAATGTTTAAACGAGAGACAAATGTGAGAAAAGTTTAAATCCAGTCTGAGAAAACCGTATGTGTGTGGCTGAGCGCGCATCTGAGCGCGCATTATTAGAATTTTTGAGATTTCGCGTTTCGTAACTTGAATTTTCTTTCATATTTAGAGACCAAAATTTAACGTGAAGGCGTTTCGTAACTTGTATTATTCGTTTGTAGGGTCTTTCGTAAGGTGAGGTTCCACTGTACTATTAATCATATAAAAGGGACCATTATTTTTTAATTTTCATTTATTTATTTTTTTATGCCATTTTCTGATTGTTTAACGCACAAACCCTGTATATTTAGGCTCTCCTTCTAGTTCTTCTCTCAAACAGAAAACACTTTCACCTTGTGATGTCCTGTGGTAATACAGGAAGTGCTCCACTGTGTTTTTAAACTCCGTTCACCTTTGCTAGAATCATTTGGATCATTTCAGTTTTGGAGGTGTAGACGGATGAATAAACCAAGGTTACTCAAATGAAACAAAACACAACTCCAGGTGTTTTCGAGGAGCTTGGAGGACCTTTACTTTCTTACCATATATTGTGACCTATTAACATCATCTTAACATCCTCATACTTTACTACACCACAGCAGATATGAACCAAAACACGAAACAAGGCTGAAATAGTCTGCTCTTCCCGTTTGCCTCGGGGGCCATCCCAATCAACTTTTATTTTGAGTTTTGCATGCGCGTTTGTGTTGTACGACTTGTTAAAACCTGCATCTGTGATTGCACTAAAGTGGGGAGTGAAAGGTGGTTGCTGCAGAAAGTCTCTCTAAAAATAGTCTGTAGGCCATAGCAATTTGCCTTTGTTTAACGTTGTCAGTTTTAGCAGCAGTGATTAACCCTGATTTGAAAATTATAGGTGTTTTTCGGGGGAAGGACTGCATTGAAAGTAAAACGTTTGTCCCACTCACACACATTGGGTTGTGTAGAGATTGTTATCAGACACCGTCCTCATGGTTGAATCTGTCCCTGTTTTTTTTTTTTTTTTTTTTTTTTTTTGTGTGTGTTAACTATGGCTGCTTTTGTCTAGCTTTTCCTCTACTAAAAATCCGTCTTAGTATGTCAAATACTTTTCAGTCAATATAGTAATTTTAAAGTCACTCATTTTAAAATCTGTCTTTTGTACATTGTGTTTTGTAGTATTATTTGTTGACAAGATTATGTTTATGTATCGTTAGTACCATCAAAGTACCCTATGGCTGATTATAAAGAGAATAACTAGAAGATCCCTGGTTAAGAGTCGACATTTGGACATCTTTACCATTGCAAGTTGGGGACAGTGACTTGGTGGAGGTCTGCTACTGTAAACTAATCAACTTTTTCAGAAATGTGACTTGAATTGCATTGCATTTGTTTTTCTATTGACTATAATATCTTCTAGTAACCGTTGTAACACTTTCGAACTACTATATTTCTTAGTCATTTCTATTTCCAGTATCTGTTGTTGAATCTAACAACTGCCACCTCATACTTGCGGGTGTGTATTAACAGTTCAATAATTTTCCATAAACCACTACTGAGGGCGGTGCAATTATGATCAAACTGAATTAACTATTTGTAATTAATGAATCATACGGGGCAAAAGCAGGAAAATCCTCTGTAAACAAAAATATCTAGTCATTTTATTTATAACCCTGTAGTGTATGTCTCGATAATCATATTGTGAAATGCATGGGATTCTTGTATTAGTTCAGCATTTCAAATTTCAGGCTTCATTCAAATGTTACTGAATCTTAAAGGTGCACTATGTAACATTTTTACCATGTTCCACAGTATGGTATTAAGCTAGAGTAACCACATGGCCAAGTTACGGGTCAAATCTGTGGAGAGGCAACCCCGCTCAGTCAGAAGGGATGTTTTTAAGGTATTTTTGAGCAATGAATACACCTGTATTGGAATAAATGAGAGCGAAGTCTAACGCCAAACTGTGGAGCACCAGGCAAAGCAAAAACATGTCCGTGGAGACTAGCGAGTGGTGGAACTCTTACCAGAAAGGTTACACAGTGCACCTATTAAAACATAAATTATAATGGTTGTCTACTCATAATTAGACATTTTCATAAATAATCAGCTTAAAAAATTAAAACTTCAGTAGCAGTATTTCCACTTTGTACTCTCCAGAAAAGTCCATGTTTCTCATCCACTCGTGTGATTTGCATTGATGTGTTTTTGTGGTGTGCGTGGGTCCGTGTGGTAGGAGTGGGCGGAGCTTTGAACAAAAGAGGCCTTATCCTGTCCTCTGCAGCCTGTGGGCTGGGAGGCGCTGTGGTGTGCCTCTGCCCAGCCCATCGCCACTGCCACAGTGAAGAAGAAAGACTCCCACTCAGCTGTTTGAGTACATTTCCTCTGAAGAACACAGGCACAGGGTCTCTCTGGGCTCCCTGCAGGGGTTATGTGGGGATATGTAGTGTATACTTTGAAGTGAGTAGTTTGCAGAGTTAAAGGAGAATAAACGTTTTTTACAATCTGAGCCTTATTTCGGTAATAAAACAAGTTGTTTTACTCACCCATAGCACTTTGGTGTCATATGGAGCACTTCCGGAGATGTATTAGATTAGCGATAGCTGTATCGCGAGTTCTCATGTAATGTAATGAGCATATAATATATGCCCCGAGCGGTCTCCAAATAACACAAACTTTAGCACTTTTCAAATCATAGAAGCTAAAACAACTTGTTTTATTACCGAAATAAGGCTCAGATTGTAAAAAACGTTAATTCTCCTTTAAGTTGGTTAGCTCAACTGGTAAGTCATGGACTTTCCCCCTGGGGGTTGTGGGTTCAAATCCCCCCCGGGCAATGAGCTAACCAGTGTGGGTCCTTGGGCAAGACCCTTCACGGTACTGCCCCCCGGGCGCCGAAAAAAGATGGCTGCTCACTGCTCCTGAAAAAGGATGGGTCAAATGCAGAAGTCAAATTTCTCCCGTGTGTCACTGTGTGTCATTGTGTGTGTGAGACCAATAAAGGCTTAAGCCTTAAGCCTAATCCTAATCTTTTCCACTCATCCTGAAGACATTTCCACAGGTGTTTAACGTTAGTCGGATTCCTGGAGCGCACTTTAATATCAAAATAATCCCACACTTTTTCGATGGGTGACAGGTCAGGAGACTGGGGCGGCCGTGTCATAACCTGCAGTTGATGACGCTGTTCACACGTCTCCAAATGACCCTTACACAGTTTGGACGAGTGCTTTGGGTCATTATCTTGTTTGAACCAGAAGTTTCGTCCAGAGTTCAGAAATACACAATCGTCCTAATACTTTTGTCAGGCAGTGTATAATCTTTCTTTGTACCCTGTTTTTTCCTACCACAAATATTTATTACACAAATGTATTCGTGGGTTTATATTCAACATTTTGAGGACTTTTCCCATTCAAAAGATGTAAAATTTAGTTTGTATTGGGTAACCAACTCAAATGTGGACAACACTTGACCTATAAATAGTCGTAGATTTAATTGTCCGCTACTATGGACTCCTCTCCAGTCAATTAGCCCAACTGCACAATACATTCAAACCAATTACTGCCATTTTAATTGACTATAACCTTACTCCTCATATAATACTGTGTGCACTGTAAAACTAGTGCAGCTGCTGTGGACTGGGAACTCCATCAGTGCGTTGTTCTCATGGACCTTTCTCCAGAGACCAAATGTGGAAGAAAATAAGACTTGAGTGTGGCCAGCGCTGGTGAAGTCATTGTTCCCCTCTTGTTTTACATGGGACTATTTCTGCAGAGAAGGGAAGTATGGAGAGAGAGGGCGAAAGAAAAAGGGAGAGAGAGTGAGAGAGAGCAAAAGAGAGGGAGGGAGAAAGAGGGATGGCTGCTGTTTGCTTTGTTGGTTTCCATATCCAGTCTGTTCCAGCTTTGATAACAAAAAGATTGTCTTCATCTTTACCTCTCTCTCTTAACCCTTTTTCTTTCTGCCTTTCTCTATCATTCTTTCTCTTTTACCCTCACTCTCCCGCTGCTTCTATCACTCTCTTTCTCTCTCTCCTATTAACCATTTGTATTTCTCTCTCCTCCTGCCCTCTCTCTGGCTCTTTCTCTCCCCCGTCCCTCTCCTGTCCCTCTCTGTCTCCCTTCATCCCCATCTCTTCCTCTCTCTCCCTCTGTCTCTCCGTCCCTCCCCCTTTCTCTCTCTCTCTCTCTCTCTCTCTTTCTCTGTAATCACTTATCTGGCAAAATGTTTCTGGAGGAAGTGGTATAACATATTACTTCCAGCTGAAACCATTATTTGACTTATTCTATTACAAAGTACCTACTTATTATGGAAGCAATGAGTGAACATTACATTGACTATGAAAACAAAATGGAACTGAACAAATTGCTAGCTTCAAGTTCAGTTTTAGACAGATCTGCACTGCTGTTTATTTGTATTAAAAATCTGAGAAGACCAACAGCCAATCAAGAGTTCTCCTTGTACACTGAGATATAGAGGAGACTATATTGACCCAACTTTTATGAATGCCATTGACTTCTGCTCTATTCATTGCTTTATGTTATTATAAATATTAGACATCCCAATTCTACCCACTTGTTATCAGGTTTAGGCTTGCACATTGAATATATCCTCCTGAGACCCGGCTCATTCATTTGTGTCCTTTATAGTGGACATCGAGTTAACCGGTCGATCTTTTAATTGTTTTGATACTCTAGTTTGTGACTGCACTATGATTAAACAAAATAATAATAAAATAAATAATACATAAAAAAGAAATAAATATGTAAATAAATACTCAAATAAATACAAAAATACATCATATATAAAAATTAATAAATTAATAATACATAAATAAACAATACATTAAAAATAAATACGTAAATACTCAAATACAAAAAATGCATAAAAAATAAAAATAAATACATAAATAAATACTCAAATAAAATAAATAATACATAATATATAAAAAATAAAATAAGAAATTAAAAGGGAGTCTAAGAACTTTTTGAGGCGACTGTAGAAGCTTGTCAGAGATGTTGGTCATCAAAAAAAAAAAAAGTTTTTGTGAGGTTGTTAACTTCATGTGGATTTTACACCAAATTGTCCCCAACGTCCATTACAGAGGACATGTTAGAACATTACAAATAAAAATAAAATTAACAAAATGTAAATGCTGAGGTGTTCATTTACCTCCAAATACAAAATTAAAATAATAATAATAATAATTTAGATACACTTTTTTTTCAGGTCCCAGGAGGATATTGTCTTGTCTTGAATCTATCAAAATTCTTAAATGAACTTTCCAATTTTTGTTAACATTTTGTGCACAGATTTTGACATGTTGGCAAAATAGTCATAGCTCAAAGTTGGATTTTTCTCAAACTTTTCCCATTCCTGCCTAAGTTACAGGGATGAAAGAGTTCCGTTTTTTAGCGGATCTCCGCTTTTTTTTCAGCTGTGGGGTAATTTTTTTATTTATTTTTTTATATCTGCAAATTCGTTGAGAAAGATTTTGGGTGTATATATATATATGTATATAGTTGTGTTTAGGGTCGCCAACAGTCTCTTGAAAAACAGAATCGTCCCGTATTCAGAACAAAAGCATGTGTATCTCGTATTAAACTGCAGGCCGCGCGAGCCCGTGTCTGGAGCCGCGGACCAAGCGAGTGAGCGCAGCTCTTTCATAACAGCGTGTACCATTGTGTGTACACAGGTTAAACTTTATAAAACATCCTATACCTCATCCTACCTGCCCGTGCCTCACTTAACGCGTCGCTCCTCGCTTTTTCACCTGCGCCTTTTAGCGTGCATGAGCTCCTCCTCAATGCGCTCTGATTAGACAAAGTGCAAAGCAAAAACAAATCCAATATATACTACTAGTACCTGTTAATAAAATGTGTGTGTGTTTTTTGTTGTACTTTTATGTACAGTTTTACTTTATTGCTAACATATAGCATATAGAAATCCATATTTCAGAAATTTTAAATTTTCCAGGGGGGGGGGGGGGGCTTTCCGCTTTTTTCATGTTTGGCCACTTTCATCCCTGAAGTTAATGGATTTGGCTACTTTTATCATGCAATAATAGTATGTGGCCATACCTGCCTGTCAAAGCCTGATCCCGTCAGATCTCAGAAGCTCAGCAAGGCAGGGCCTGGTTAGTACTTGGATGGGAGACCGCTGGGAATTCCAGGTGCCACAGTGGGGCGCCAGTTGCAAAAAAAAACTGTCGCTGTGTCCTTAGGCAAGACACTTTACCCACATTTGCCTAGTATGAAAGTGGCGCGTGCATGAGTGTTGGAGGTGGTCGGAGGGGCCGATGGCGCAGATTGGCAGCCTCGCTTCCGTCAGTCTGCCCCAGGGCAGCTGTGGCTACAGAAAGTAGCTTACCACCACCAAGTGTGGAGTGAATGAACAATGAACTGTAAAGCGCTTTGAGTGTCATGAAAGGCGCTATATAAATCCAATGAATTATTATTATTATTATTATATATGCATTTGGGGTCTAATTTTCTCATATCTTTTTGAGGACAAGATCATAAAAACACTGTACCTGATTTTACTGTCTTAAAAAACATTCAAAAACAAACAGTTTGCAATGCTCCCAACTAATAACTTATTTTTACAACTCTGAGATCATGGAAATGCTAGCAACAACTAGCATGCTAGTGCACTTCCTGGTTTTCAGAGGATAAAACTTTTGATGAAACATTTAAAAAACGCAGACAGCACACAGCAGTCAGGTGAATCCTAAAGAGCTGTTTTTACAATATATATGTGCTGCAAAATGCATTTTTATCACATGAAGGAAAAACCTCGTACAGTCCCTTTCATTAAAAAAATACCGAACATTTAATGAAGGATTTCCATATTCCAGTTTCCGCTCACGAAATCTGGCGTACATTGAGTTTCAGGTTGTTTTCGTTCTGTTTATACTTACCCAAGTTAGCCGTCCGTGTGGTAACTCTGTGTGCGTATGTATATGTGTGTGTCTATATCCATTCTGTGGCGGGGGCAGGCCTCTTGGATCAGGGGCCCTGTTGTAAGCTGCGGTTCGGCCTTCATCCTCCTCCTCCTCCTCTTCCTCCTTCTCTCCGTGATTCTTTCCAGATGTTTCCTGTGTGTATATCTCCACAGCTTTTTTCACTCTTCACTTCTGTATTTATTTCTTCAAGGAGTAGGATGTGAACGGCTGGTCTGCCAAGATTCGATAGGATAGCTCAAATGGGTTGTAGCATAATAGCGAGAAAACCACTACGTTATCTATAGTTACAATTGTTAGCAAAGCAAAACTGAAATGACACGCAGCTTTAGTGCTGGCTTTATAATTTTAGTTTCGCGATTGTCTGCTGAGAACATTTTATATATAGCAAATTGGGTGCTCTGGTTTCAATCTTAAACCCAATCGTGAGAAAAGATCTAGACCTTTTTATAGACTGAATTGTCCTTAATTTAAATCATTACCAACAGGTCATAACTGTCAAAATGTTATGTTTTAATACAATGATATACAGCAGTGTTTTTATTATTTTATTACGATAGTGAAAGAAGCGATTGGGCGTAATAGCGTCTTATGGCCGTAGTTAGAATTTATTCTTAGTAAATCACGCACTAGAGCTATATATATTATTATAGTATAGTTTAAACCTCACTCATGTTGTATAGTAGCCTTCGTATTTTTAGTTTCACTATTGTTTTCACTATTGTTGAAAGTGTGTTTGGGAAGTTAAAATGTAGCTCTTAATTACAGATGAAAGGAGAGGGGTATTGTTGTGGATTAAACGAACATATTATTTATCTATTGAAGCTTGTGTTTTATATGACGTTAATGAAGGGATGGTTTTATAGAAGACCACAACACAAGATTATACCATGCTGTCCGTGTCCGTAAGCATGAGATGAAAGGGATTCTACTAGTGGGAATGGTCACTCTTGTAGTTTTATAGATATAAGTAATATTATTTCTTATTTCTTTTTAATCAGATCTTAAACAGGATCATGTTTTATGTCAAGACAAATGTCGGCATTTTAGGAATCCATAGAATCCCAAAACACAGATAGCTCCCCCCATGAAGTTAAGGTGCATTTTGACCTGTCCTTCATTGCTGCTGGAGCGAACCGCTCAGAAGGACTACCTAGTTGGATTTCTTAGCGCAATTTTCGGACAGGTTTTGCGATAAAATTAATGATATGTTTTAAAAAAGAAGGTGTACATTGTAAACAACTCAGGGGCATTAAAGGAAAAGTAACGTTTTTTTTAAACAATTTGAGCCTTATTTCGGTAATAAAACAAGTTGTTTTACTCACCCATATCACTTTGGTGTCATATGGAGCATTTCCGGAGATGTTTTAGATTAGCGTTAGGCTAACGCCGTTAGCCTAGCGCGACTTATAGCCATAGTTCGGGGCATTCCCCGAGCATGTAATATGCCCCGTGCGGGCTCCAAATAACACAAACTTTAGCACTTTTCAAATCATAGGAGCTCGATGTCTTACTCTACGATTTCGTTTGAATCAAAAGTGGCCTGTAATCCGAGATTTATCCATAGTTTACAGCTATGCGTTCCATGTTTGGGTCCCGGGAGCTGAGAGCACACTCCGCGCATGCGCACTGGCGTCCTCATCTACTCGAAACTATGGCTAAATCTCGGATTACAGGCCACTTTTGACTAAACGAAATCATAGACTAAAGACATCGAGCTTCTATGATTTGAAAAGTGCTAAAGTTTGTGTTATTTGGAGCCCGCACGGGGCATATTACATGCTTGGGGAATGCCCCGAACTATGGCTATAAGTCGCGCTAGGCTAACGGCGTTAGCCTAACGCTAATCTAAAACATCTCCGGAAATGCTCCATATGACACCAAAGTGATATGGGTGAGTAAAACAACTTGTTTTATTACCGAAATAAGGCTCAAATAGTAAAAAAAAAGTTATTTTTCCTTTAACATTAGAGGGAAGATATGAATTGATAAACTACTACAAAAGTCCCATGCATTTCAGAACTTTTTATAAACCAAAACAAAATAGGATATTTCGTCAACTCAAATTGCAATCTCGGTTTGATTGCAAACCCGCTAGCCTTCGCTTTCCAAATAGGAACTGAGCATGGAGGCGCTTCTAGCTCCATCGACTGAAAAATTGTCACGCATCTTTCTGGAACTGCTGCAGTGGTCTTAAAATGTTCGTGTTAATCCGCTCTAACCCTAACCCCCGGTTGTTTTATTTAGCTCTTTAGCTCTTTTACTAAATTTGTATTCCTAATATGGAGCGCGTCATCAAATTCTTTACACAGTCTATGGATTGCAACAGAGAAAGTAGCATTTTAAATGATTGCAACACCCCTGTACCCCCCGCCCTCCATACTGCCCATACCCCCTCCCTCTTCTGCCCCAGCTGCAGCTCTGACCATAATTGAGAGGTGAGTGCGGTGGACAAAAGCAGCGGGTGCGTTCTGAATGGCCGGCCCTGGCATGAAGCTCACTCACTCGCTCAAAGTGGGTTTTGGTGGGGCAGTCAAGAGTGTGGTGTGTGTGTGTGTGTGATCGTGGTGGGGGCGGGGGCAGCAGAGGGGCACCCAAAAGCCACACTATTCATTGGTGGAATTAGTCGATGCCATTTGGACCAGCTCGTCTCTCTCTGGCCCCCTCAGTCTCTGCCCCTCTCTCTTGTTGAGGATGTGGGCATGCATGCGCTCTGGCAATGACTTCGGTTTGGAGTCATTTGAACAGGTCCCAGACGCAGCTGTGAATAAGAGATCGAAACGAGGGGGGATCTGAGTGATAATGGAGAAGAAGAGGGTATTTTAAATATAGCATTAGCCTAAATGCAGTGACAAACATTCTGGTCAGGGGTGCATACATTGATGAGCAGTTGCTATCAGTTGTAATCAAAATGACTGAATTTGTAGCGTAAAAGATCGAGCAGTTACTCTGAATTCACGCACAAACATTAAAAAGGCAAACTCTACACAAAAATTCTCCCACCTATGGATTGAACTTGGAACCTTCTTGCTGTGAGCACCTCGATCTAGTCACAATAAAAAATGTAAAAATTTTGATACACAGGAAAATTAGTCTTCACAATGTTACCAATTTTGTACAATATAATTTTAATTTTGAAATTTTAGTTGTATTTTTTATTATATGATCTTATTCTAACCCTAATACCTTTTTTCATAATTCTCCAGTATTGATTAAGTTTCTGTGCTAATTATTATGTGGGTTATTTGTCTTACATCCATTTTGCAGTTTGATTTCTCTGTATTTTTGTGACAGAAAAGATAGATAAAGTGCTGTGCTATTGTTAGCTGACCACTCCACTTTTCCAAATGTTCTTCCAACTTGTCACGAGTCCAGCCCACAGGAAGTTTGTGCTGACGGTCAGAAAACGGACAAAAGATCCACTGGGGGGTCCACACTAAAGGAAACCTCTTAGTCTTTCCTAAACTAGCCCCCCTCATCTCCCCCTCTCTGTCTCGCTCTCTGCCCTTCTGTACCTCCTCTTCCCCCTCTCCCTACTCCCCCTTTTTCTCCCCCTCTCTTTTTGTCTTCTCTCACTCTCCCTCCATCTCTTTCACCCCTCACTCCTCCCTCTGTCTCCTCTTACCCTCTCTTTACTCTCCCATTTTCTCCCCCTTGTCTCTCCCTCCCTCTCCTTCCTCGTTCTCCCCCTCACTCTCTTCTCTCTCCCTCTCATAACCTGTTCATTCTGCTTTTCCAGATGCTTCCGTCAGCAGTCCTGTTGCTTGGGCACATGTCTGTACAACTGTTTGTCCGGATGCTTGTTTTGCATCTAAACAGAGCGGAGACTTTCACGTTCACTTTGTTTCTCGCATTGAGACTGGGGCCCCAGCAGCACAAAGGCTCTCAGGTTTTGTTTATAGCCTGTTCTGGTCTGTACTTCTCTTTTAGTCATTATTTAAGCTTTAGTGTCAGTGTGAATGGAGCTGCACAGCCACGTTTTACAAGTGGTGTTCAGACCGTGAAAAATACATGAAAAAAAAAAAAAAAAACAAAAATACACACATTCGGGGGCTTTGCAAATTTCACAAAACCTAACTCCTATATTGTGTTCACATTTTTTCTTTTATTATAGTGTAATGTTTCAATTAGGGATGTCTAATTAATCTATAGTTGATTGACCTTATCGATTGATTAACGATTAATAAGCTTGATAAGCGGCGTTTTTCACTTGAATTTGAGTGTTTCAATAGGGTCTTTAAGAATATAAGCTATAGTAACATAACACTGAGTCATAAATATATCATAGTATTATTATATTGTATATTCCTCAATTAATTATTCCTTAGTAAAAAGCAGACAAATGTACTGATGCTGAATAACAAAATACATTCTTTATTGAAAATAAATTGAGGACGTTTTTAGTAAAAGCTCCGTGATATGAAATGATAAAAAAAATGAATTGATCGGGGAAAACATTTCACTCACACACACACGCACAGTCGCACACACACGGGCACACGGGCCGGACAGCGGGCTGCTTCCACTGCGCTTTCACGTGGAGCCTGCTACGCGGCCCGGAGCGGAGCAGCACGTGCAGCGCGCCGCGCACGTGTTCACGCAGACAGCGGGACGCGGAGCGAACCAAGCCGCAAAAATTGGGTTCGCAGGAGAACATTTTGCACTGCTTCTAGATCCGGCCGCAGATGTAACGCTATGGTCCTTCTCGCGAGTGGGTTTGCATCTCGTGTTCACATTCCAGAGTAGCGCCCTCTCCTCTAGCGATTAGTTACAATTAATGCATTTTAATCGACAATTAATCGTAAGTTGATTAATTGTTGACATCCCTAGTTTCAATATAGCTGCTTATGAACACTGTGTGGTTTACTCCTTCAGCTTTTTGTTGCCATGATAACTTTTGAGATGTTGTTAATAAATCCAATAATAATAAAAACAATCAAAAAGAAGTTTTAATTTCTCCCCAAATTTGAAAAAACAAAAAGATAAATAAGAAAAATAATAACGTATATCATTTATAAGATGTATTGGTGTACACAGTCCTGCATGGTGGAAAGTATGTAATCAAGTATCATTAAACTGAAAAGCACCCTAATATTTGCTCCTTATATTTATTTATTTATTATGTATATCAGTTCAGTTTTGCACATTTAGAAAAAATATGCACACATCTTGCATATTTCTGAAATGATTTGTCTTACGTTCACAATTACGCAACAGAAGTACAAGGAGATCTTTTTCTCCGTGCATGTGGCCGTACAAATACCATGTCTTCTGTGTTGTGCTGCAGTTGGCCGGGCTTGAATCACATTGTGTAGCGGTAGCCTGGAGGAGAGCACTCTTGAGCTTTGAACTGCCCCGCTGTGCAGTGAGTGCGCTTGGAGGGCGGCCATGTTGGATAGGTCTGCTCCTTCCTTCCTCTCAGCAGCACAAAAAGCCCTTATCAAGACCCACTGCAATCTGAGCAACAACTGTGTGTCCCTGTGTTGCAACTGCCCTGGCTACAATAGTGCTTTTGTCCATCCGTTCTTGTTCAGACCACATGGGGATTTCTCTATATTCATGATGTGGCTGTTCTGTGTTATTTGGACTTGTGTCGAAGTGTCTAAGTTTATTTTTCTGAGAATTAAAATAAGGGATTTTTTTGAAAGTAGAAATATTCATCTGAAGTTTGTCAGTGTTCAATAAAATAGCATTTTTTTCCCCAAGTCAATAAGGAATTTCCCTTGTTACTAACTCACTTTTACCTCTTTAAACTTGCGAAAGATTGCGGTCATTGCTTTCCATGAAAATGTCTATACAATAAAGCATATTGTACTTCACATCAGTATACATTTACTAAAGGAAGATGTCATTGCTTTGCCTGAATTGTTTGAAAATATACACTGCCTGACAAAAGTATTAGGACGATTGTGTATTTCTGGGACTTTTGTCAGGCAGTGTAATTTTAAAATGATTTTACTTTGGTTTAATTAGATCTGTTTATGCATTAATACTACCTTGAGACATTTTCAGCAGGGTCGGCTCTCCACAGATCTGATCTGTAACTTAAAGGAAAAGTAACGTTTTTTACAATTTGAGCCTTATTTCGGTAATAAAACAAGTTGTTTTACTCACCCATATCACTTTGGTGTCATATGGAGCATTTCCGGAGATGTTTTAGATTAGCGTTAGGCTAACGCTGTTAGCCTAGCGCGACTTATAGCCATAGCTCGGGGCATTCCCCGAGCATGTAATATGCCCCGTGCGGGCTCCAAATAACACAAACTTTAGCACTTTTCAAATCATAGAAGCTCGATGTCTTTAGTCTACGATTTCGTTTGAATCAAAAGTGGCCTGTAATCCGAGATTTATCCATAGTTTACAGCTATGCGTTCCATGTTTGGGTCCCGGGAGCTGAGAGCACAGTCCGCGCATGCGCACTGGCGTCCTCATCTACTCGAAACTATGGCTAAATCTCGGATTACAGGCCACTTTTGACCAAACGAAATCGTAGACTAAAGACATCGAGCTTCTATGATTTGAAAAGTGCTAAAGTTTGTGTTATTTGGAGCCCGCACGGGGCATATTACATGCTCGGGGAATGCCCCGAGCTATAGCTATGAGTCGCGCTAGGCTAACGGCGTTAGCCTAATGCTAATCTAAAACATCTCCGGAAATGCTCCATATGACACCAAAGTGATATGGGTGAGTAAAACAACTTGTTTTATTACCGAAATAAGGCTCAAATTGTTAAAAAAAAACCTTACTTTTCCTTTAACCTGGTGAGGTCACCTGCTTGTCTGTGAGTAGATGAGTTTGATGGCATACTGTTGAAGATTCCAGACAAAGTAATAACATTTCCATGGAGATAAGTTATAGTTGTGGAGCATTCACTTGAAAAGTTACTCTGTGCACCTTTAAGGTAAACTTCCTCTTTGCAATTCTATTGTTCAATACCGTTTAGGCCAGTGGCTCTCACACTGTTCACACCAAGTACCATCAAAGAAAAGATTTGCCTTTCCGAGTATCACCAGATCTAAGTCAAGTATACAGTATAACAGGACTATTCTCGGTCTAATCTGTGTGTGTATGTGGACTACATCATTTCCACTGTAGTTCTAATCAAGAAAAAAGGACAAAATAGTGGACTGTGTACCATCAGTAGTACATGTACCACAGTTTGAGAAACACTGATTTGGGCTTTTAAACCAGGGTCTTGGTGAGGAGTACATAGTTGGAAGATTAGAAATTTATGCAACTAATTTAGACAATTTTTGGTATGTCCCCCACCTGGACAACTGATGGATTACAATTTTTTTCTAGGAAGCCTAACGGAGATTACCGCAGCTCTAAGGACAGCCGCAGCCGGAGCCCCCCTGAACGTCTGGTGATGCCCCCCGCCCTGTCAGTGCACTCCAACCACCTGTATGCCCCCCACCCTCACCCCCACCACCTGCCCCTGTCGGCCCTGAGCCTGGAGCAGCCCCTGGCCCTCACCAAGAACAACCATGAGAACAGCCGCGCCAGCAACGTGGTTCCACACACTGTCGTTGAACGCCAGCAAGTAAGTCTTAGGTTATAGCTTATATAGGTGAAGGGTATACTGTGAAAAGCAAGACTCAGAAATACTACTGTTTAGGGTTTATTGACAGCATATAACACAATAGTATTAAGTATTTGTACAGATTGTCTACTGTATTTATCAGTCAGAGGTATAGAAATACAATTATAAGCTAAACACTAAATACTTTGAAGTGTGAAACTAAAATATAAAAGTCCACTGCTGTTAAGAAGAAAAGATAACCCATTTTTAGACTTGTGATGTACAACGAATATCTGCAGAAATCTACAACTAGTATTAGATCATTATTAAAATACTTACATGTGTGTTTCAGAATCGTCCGTCAGTGATCACATGTGCCCCAGCGAACAACCGAAACTGTAACCTGTCCCACTGTCCTGTGTCCCACAACGGCTGCTCCAACCTCAGCAACAGCTTCAGGAGAATCAACAGTAAGTTTGTCAACACCACTACAACATGATGTGGAAAAGGCTGTGACGTGATTAACAAGCTGATACCTTTTTTTTTCATATTATCATAAGCATAAATGTTGCTAGACTGTTGATTATTCAACAGTGCTGCTTAATTAAAAATTTGTTTTAGAGAGGTGAGGGGTGGAATGTGTGGATTTGTTAAAAAAAATGTTTTAAATCCAATTTGGATTTCTTTTGGCACCATAGTCAGCTAAAATATTTGGGAAACACTTCTTTTATAAACATAGAATATTGTCTATTGTTAATTTAATATGCAAATACTTAGTTGGTTTAGTTGTAAAATATAGCAAAAATAACCTTGTCACCAACATTGATGATAAGACAGCAATTGTAGATGGATATTTCTTATGTAAATACCATATAAGTGATAAAACTGACTTCTGCTCCTGCCTGAGAGAGTGACATCACCACACTGTAAATCCCCAAACGTTACATTTTCATTCTTCCACCTTGTCACTGTCAGTGAGTGTGAGCTCATACTCTGACTGTGGCTGACTTTATGAAGGCTGTAAAACTCAGAGGACCTCATTGAGGTCAACAGTGAAACATAAAACTGCAGTGAAGATGTGCAGATGCAGAGTACAGGCCAGTTTTCCCACAGAAGGTCCAGTCTCCACAGACAGGGAGGAGAGGCAGAGGACTGGGATCTGGACTTGTTATCAGCTGAAAGACACAAGCTGCTGCATTAAGAACTATTCTAATCTCTATAATTTACTTTAGTGGAATCTGGGCTTTGAATTCCTGGAATGTTTATACAAACAAGTCAGTTGTCAGTGTTATTTTATGAATGTTTTATTGTTACGACCTGAGATCTGCAAACGAAATTGGCCTTTGGTGAATCAAGTTACTGATTAATGGAAAGAAATCTACACTCAACAAAAATATAAATGCAACACTTTTGTTTTTGCTCCCATTTTTCATGAGATGGACTTAAAGATCTAAAATTCATTCCAGATACACAATATTACCATTTCTCTCAAACATTGTTCACAAATCTGTCTAAATGTGTGATAGTGAGCACTTCTGCTTTGCTGAGACAATCCATCCCACCTCACAGGTGCGCCACATCAAGATGCTGATCTGACATCATGATTAGTGCACAGGTGTACCTTATACTGCCCACAATAAAAGGCCACTCTGAAATGTGCATTTTTTTTGCTTTATCGGGGGTCTGGGGACTCAGAACCAGTCAGTATCTGGTGTGACCACCATTTGCCTCATGCAGTGCAACACATCTTCTTCGCATAGAGTTTATCAGATTGTCAATTGTGGCCTGTGGAATGTTGGTCCACTCCTCTTCAATGGCTGTGCGAAGTTGCTGGATATTAGTGGGAGCTGGTACACGCTGTCGTATACGCCGGTCAAGCACATCAATGGGTGACATGTCCGGTGAGTCCGGTGAGTATGCTGGCCATGCAAGAACTGGGACATTTTCAGCTTCCAAGAATTGTGTACAGATCCTTGTAACATGGGGCCGTGCATTATCTTGCTGAAACATGAGGTGATGTTCATGGATGTATGGCACAACAATGGGCCTCAGGATCTCATCACGGTATCTCTGTGCATTCAAAATGCCATCAATAAAATGCACCTGTGTTCTTCATCCATAACAGATGCATGCCCATACCATAACCCCACCACCACCATGGGCCACTCGATCCACAACATTGATATCAGCAAAGCGCTCACTCGCATGACGCCACACACGCTGTCTGCCATCTGCCCTGAACAATGTAAACTGAGATTCATCCGTGAAGAGAACACCTCTCCCAACGTGCCAGACGCCATCGAATGTGAGCATTTGCCCACTCAAGTGTGTTACGGCGACGATCTGGAGTCAGGTTAAGACCCCGATGAGGACGACGAGCATGCAGTTGAGCTTCCCTGAGACGGTTTCTGACAGTTTGTGCAGAAATTGTTTGGTTATGCAAACCAATTGTTTCAGCAGCTGTCCGAGTGGCTGGTCTCAGATGATCTTGGAGGTGAACCTGCTGGATGTGGATGTCCTGGGCTGGTGTGGTTACACGTGGTCGGTTGTGAGGCCGGTTGGATGTACTGCCATATTCTCTGAAACGCCTTTGGAGACGGCTTATGGTGGAGAAATGAACATTCAATTCACGAGCAACAGATCTGGTTGACATTCCTGCTGTCAGCATGCCAATTGCACGCTCCCTCAATGCTTGTGACATCTGTGGCATTTTGCTGTGAGACAAAACTGCACATTTCAGAGTGGCCTTTTATTGTGGGAAGTATAAGGTACACCTGTGCACTAATCATGTTATCAGATCAGCATCTTGATGTGGCGCACCTGTGAGGTGGGATGGATTATCTCAGCAAAGCAGAAGTGCTCACTATCACACATTTAGACAGATTTGTGAACAATGTTTGAGAGAAATGGTAATATTGTGTATCTGGAATGAATTTTAGATCTTTAAGTCCATCTCATGAAAAATGGGAGCAAAAACAAAAGTGTTGCATTTATATTTTAGTTGAGTGTATATATTTTACATTTTTGATGTATGGTGAAAAATTGATGATGACCAATTTGACCAATTTGACTTTTAAACTTAAAAAAAAATATATTATTATTAATGTTCAAACTAAATGGCATTGGTTTTCAAGAAAACTGTGGAATTTACAGTCAAGTTTTTTTCTCTTAATAATGACCTTTAAGTATGGATTGTTGGGAATAAGCCATGAAAACCAGTATCATAGTATAATTTTGCTGACTAAAGAAATACAGTATATATATATATATATATATATTTTTTTTAACTTGAAGTATATTCACATTTGTACTCGTTTGGTCCTAGTTTGGGGCTAGTTTCAGTCCTGCTGTAGTTTTGGTTTGATCCTGTTCTAGTCTTTGGTTGTTCCTTGATCCAGCCCAAGTTGGGTACCACCACCATGCTCCTCCACAGCTCCCTAAGTAGAGACACCTTCTCCCGCCTCCTCCTTACGCTAGAATTCATGCTTGTTTACAGCTGGTGCACATTCAGAATTGCTGTTGAAGTTACCTGTCCAGAAGTAATTTAGCGACCAAGTAATTTAGATCCTTCGTCTGCTTCAGTGCCACCATCACTGGAAGGAATCTCCAAGAATCACCTTAGTTTAGCTTCGCTCCTTTTCCCCTTCTCTTCTTTTTTCAGCGACCCCAAAAACTGACTTTCTTTTGCGACTAACTGGTCAACAAACAGCATCAATGTAATGTAGTACAATAGCTATTTTACATCCGTTGATGTAAAATAGCTAACTGTGAGGAAGCTATGGTTGAAAAAAGCCGCTAAGAACCGCTGCGTTGGTCGAGTAAACAGCATCTTGCGTCTGTGGAATGCGTGAGAAGCGCACGTAAACCACGTAATCCCAGAGCGCCAGCAAGTCAGTTACACTAGAAACAGGGAGTTTGACTGACAACCTAACAGATTTGTTTGTCTGGCCTCACCACGTCCACAGTTGATCAATTTTCATTCTTTTTTTAATGGTCATCATAATTACAAGGCTGCTGCATCTCTATAATGCTATTTTGAACTTTCATTGACAATTTGAAACAAAATAAATCTTCCATGCAACCTTTAACTACCCGACCACTACAAACAGTGAATATTAAACTTTACTTTTCTTATTGTTTGCAGCTAACACCGCGTGCGACCCTGTCATCGAGGAGCATTTCCGCCGCAGTCTGGGCAAGAACTACAAAGAGCCAGAACCCCCCACGGCGACCAACACAGTGTCCATCACTGGCTCCGTGGATGACCACTTCGCCAAAGCGCTTGGAGACACCTGGCTCCAGATCAAGAACAAGAGCAGCCCCTCCTCCTCTGGAAGCAGCCCTAACTCCTCCCCCGACACCCACTCAGCCAATCACAACCACTCTCCCTCTGTCATTTCCTGAAGTGGGCGGGTTCTTCGGTTCAGCTCACCCAATCAGCATCAAAGCTCCTCCACTGGTCCACTAACTGCCGCAAAACCCTTCAAAACAGCATCAAGCCAGCAATAACTGAACTGAACGACAGAGGACTCTTGTAGTTTGTCGACTGGACTGACGGGGGCGACTGGTTGCTCCTTGGATTCGTTCACCGCATGTTCACGCTTGGAGCTGAGCAAGTCTGTAGTTATGTACATATGAGAGATACAGTGGTGTTTTAATTATTCATTTCTTTACTTTATTTTATTGTTTTTTATTTTAACAGTAGTTTTGTGTTCTGCCTCTGTGTCACGAGATGCCTGAAGTTTGAAAAAGATATTACGAAACCATATCGCACCATTCACCATCAGCAAAGGCACTAAAATCCCTGGAATTATTTTTGGCATTTCCTGCTAAATGAAACCACAAAATGACCATTGCATTAACATCTTACGTTTAAATCTCTATATTTTTTTAGCGACTGATTTTGAAGTACATCTGTGTGTTTTACCACTATTATGGTTGATACAGTTGTAGTCTGGTACTGCAACGCCCTACACAAATGCAACAAGTTTCTGGATATTTAAGAATTTGCTACCATTTTGAACATTTTAGCCGTGGTATTATGATATTGTGCTTCTACTCCATATCAAGTGATGTAGTTAAATTTTAAACTTGTATTTTGACAATATTTCCCACCAATTTTCATGTACGGACAGATACTGCAAATATGTTAAAAAATATTGCAGTTTCAAAGATACCAGAAAATTCCCTCCCCCATCTCACCAAAATGACTAATGCTAAATGCTAATCTGATATCGGGCAACTCCAATTGCCTTGCGGTTTCTCAGTTGGGGCATATCTCATTTATGTTTTTTGTTTTGGTTGTTTTTTTTGGGTTTTCTTTCTTTTTTTTCTTTTTCATGCGTTTGTCTCACTTTCCTACAAAGTTTGAAGGGTTCCTGATGCTTACACATGCATGGTTTTATTTTTAGTTGAAATAGCTGGTATCTATTAGTGTTTTGATGCATTTCAAGATGATTATTATTCGCTTTTTCATTCGGACGTTAGTTACTCATGTTGTTTCAGTAACAAGACACTATTCATTCACTGCTGGGTCAGTCGTACTCATATTATTATTATGTTAATATTACATTTGTATGTTGTTTGCATTAATATCAATAGGCTAACTGACTCCTCTAGTAGACAGCCTCTGGACAGGCTCTCATCAATGTTGCTTATCTCAAATCTTATCACTGAACAGAGTTTGAGCTGAAGTCAATCTTAAAAGATGTTGATCCATCGTTGGTACAAACCAATAACCCTTTTAGCATCTGAAGTTACAAAATACGTTGCATTGTAACACTGAGGAGCAGGATCATGCAGTGTTTAGAATTACAAAGCACTTGTCTAATGAATTGGATTCTTAGATTTTCAGTTGTTTGTGCCTAGACTTGGTTAGATTATTGCTTCTTCAACCCCAAATCTTCAGAGCCTGTGCCCAAGTGAAAGGTGTTCCTCCAAAAGGGAAGTATACAGGTCTCTTCTATCAATCAGTGTAAAGCGTTGGATGAGTGTCGCTGTGTACCATGGGCTTCACTGCAGCTGTGGTTTAGGAGGTGCATTGTCAGATCCATTTGTGTTGAGTGAGTTTGGTGTTGGTGCATCCACACATTCCACCCCTCACCTCTCTGAATCAAACAGGAGCCCTGCTAAAGATGATTAAAGCTCAGAGACTTTAGACCTGTGTTTATAGCGGTGGGACTGAGCTGGAGGAGCTGAGCTTCTTCAGTGTTTGTTAGTAGTTAAGTTGGTGGAGGATGGCTCTTCTGGTGGATTTGGCCCTGGTTTTGACTGCATTGGTGTTGCGCATAAACACAGGGAAAGCTGTTGGTGTCCAGAGGATATTGTGTTTCTATTCTTATTCTTTGATCATTTCACTACTGCCTGTAGGTAGTCGACTCTTTGCTTCGGCACACTCCCTACCCTCAGTAGGAGAATCACTTAATTAAGACTTTTTATAATAGCTAACTATAAGACCATCATTACGCTGTGCGTAACGAATGTACAGAGAAAGAATCGTAGGTATTTTTTGAGGAACAATTAATTTGTTAATGATATGTAGCTATTTAATTGTTGTTTTCCTGTCCTATATTGTAATCATTGCATTTCTCTTGTGAAAAAGTTGATCTTTTTTGTTGCTAGATTTGTGTTAAGAGTAAGGTTCAAGTGCAGGAACACAGTAAATGTATGAAACCACGTTCAGCCTGTGCTGTGGCCGACAATCGCTACATCTATAAAACTCCACTCTTCTTGATCCATCATCTTTAGTGACCGGAGTTGGAGAAATAAACTGTGTTTGAGTTTCTGATGAAGCACTGTGATTTGCAACATGATTCAACAGGTCGGACTCTTCTTCAGAAAACCTGAGTGATGGGACAGTCAAACAAATGTGCGTGGGGATGTAATGATCAAATCTGATTTTGTACTTTGTTATTGGGGGATTTTTATAGATATGGGAAGATTGTCTCAGTCTTCTGAAGTGGAGGTAGCCTGTACTGTGGTTGTAATACTCTGAACTGTTAACACTTGTACCAGTTTGTGGCTGTCTCCTGAGAAAAGGTTTTGGCAGGCCACCCTTTTGTACGTAAAGTAGCCTCAATGAACAATAAAGTGCTTTTAAACCACATCCTAATCTCACGGTCTCTTCAATATATAACACACAGGGGGGGTACATTATTTGGATTGACTTATTATAAACATACGCTGTTTAATGTAACAGACTTTTAATGTGAAATCAAGACACCCATTCAGAAACACACAGGCTGCAGTTCAAATATACATTACAGACAGTACAGGGAAAAGTGGTGTTAGCTGCTCAGAAAGTCAACACGTAAACATGCTTTGAGACCCAGATGTAAAAGACAAGTTTGTGAAATCAAATCCAAAACACATTTAAAACATGAGAGATCAATATCAATACTGATTTCCTGAACCGCACAATTTGAGATGATGTAAAGGACATATCTGCATGACACTACCTGAAAGTATGATTGAGAATTATTACGTTGTTTTATCATATTTATTTGGTTAAGTACAAGTGTGGAGTAATACACAGTAGAATGGCGGCTCTGGTGGGTCGGTGTAATAAGTGAAAACTGTAGAAAAAAAATATTTTACAGTAAAAGCAAAAAAACAAAAACAAAAAATACTTTCAACTCATTTTTAGGTGTTAATATGATAGAAAATAAAAATGTTGGAACAGCAAAATCTAACTATAATTTCTTTTTTTGCTATATGTTTTGTGATTTATCCAGAGCCTTCATACAGTGGGGTCTTAACTCTGTAAACATTACGCTGGTCTCACATTCTTTATCAATAAAACATACATCGATACTTCATGGATTTGGTCCAGTCCAACTCTTTGGCCGATTTGAAGCAGGATTCTCACAACTGATATTTAGTCCTTGATTTTTTTGTCATCCAAAATTTAAGAGAATTAAAAATGCAGACGCAGCAGTAGAAAAGTCCTCTGATGACGGTATTTAAGAATTGATCTTAAATACTTTCATCGTCGCTCATGTCCCAAATCTGAAATGAAAAAACAAATCACAAATATAGTATTACAAATCGAACATCATAGATTCCATTGCGACATACTAACATTTGACTCTTTATAGAAATTGCCTCTATGCATTCATATAATCCACCGCAGCAGCACAAGAAACAGCCCACTCAGTCTTCTCTCCACCTCTACCAGTTAGGGAGATGCTTTTCCATAAAATAATTATTACTACATCGAGCCGTACATGTTTGACCCAGAATCTACATTTTTTGAGTAAATGCAAAGTAAATGCAGAGGTGTTGGAGGAGACAGAGGGTAGGTGACAACAGACATTTTCTCTAGTGCATGAATCAATCAAAATACAACTTTGATTAGGCTAATGATGATGGAAGCTGGAAGATGAAGGAAATTTTGTGTTGAAAGCTCATGAAAGTAAATTATGCATAAGGCCTCCTATAATACTTCTTTCTCCCCATGTCAGGAAGAAGTATGCACATACATACTAGCGCTACTAGGTTATTTTAGTACTTGATTCTTTCTATTGTACACTAAAGGTTTCTAAATAGAGAATATTTAGGCATAAAGTGTCTTACTGATGAAAATGTGAAATTATTTATTTATTTATTATTGACATTTTATTGAATAATGCCATTCCTTTGTTATAGTCAAGATAACGATTACAGTTATCAAAATGCAGCTATGATTAGTTGATTAATCATTGCAGCCTTGACACAGTGACACAGTTGCTAGGAGACAGAGAGCTCTTCTTTGACAGTGGTGTGTGAGTAAACAGTAGTCGTGTCCTCTCGACTGCAGATTCCACACATATTTAAAGTCAAAGACGCACTTCACAATGCTCCGACAGAGGCTGTATCTGCTCCTCTCACACACAGATCTGGCACATTTACGCCGCGTTTCTCCTACAGTCCATGGTAAAAAAAAAAAGAAAGCCTTTAAGTGGCAAAAGGGAGTGTGTGAAAGAAACACTGGGCTGTGATCATTTTAGTAACAAAGTTAGTTCACTGGATAACAAATGACTATTATTTTAGATGTCTTAAGAGCGATTCATTAGTTGATTGGTCAAATGATTATAGTACTGTGCATTGTGAAATACTTATGAATCAAATAAAGGTTGAAATATGGTGACTCAAGGCTTCTTCTAATCCTTGACCACTGTAAGGCGCTTTGTGCTACAATTTTGTATGAAAAGCGCCTTATAAATGTTTGATTGATTGATTTGATTCTAGATGGAGAATATTTTTGAATAAAGTGTATTATTTGTTATAGTATATACAAGTTTTTTTTTCTATTTTTTTGTATTTTTATTTCTAGTATTTTTAGAGTCAGTATAGTCCTTATACAATTAAGATCATTAAAATGTGTTGATTATTTTTTAATGAAGAACATTCTTTGTCGTTACAAAATAGGTTTGTATTAGGATTTAGTATAAGACTTAAACTATTCAACTCCATGTCCATGACCTGCTTGTCACCATAAAAATCTGCCACTGTATTGCATTAAATCTATATATTTTCAAGTACACACAGAAAGAAAGCACGATTTTTTTCAAGATTTGTATTCCAAGCAACAAAATAATAAACTGTCATTGAATTAAAAAAAAATAAAAATGACACAGCGAGGCTACCGAATTGTGAAAAATATTCTGAGAAACACCAGAAGACACAGCTGTAAAACATTTGACTTGTGAGAAAACAATATGACAAGAGTTCTCATGAAGCCAATTGTGTGAAGGTCAAAGTTCAACACCAAAGCAAAAAACAAAGAATTCAGTACAATTTTTTGTGAAATTGTGGAATTCTCAGTAAAGTCGTTTTTAGAGGGGGTGGATTGCCATTCCCGGTAATTTGACAATTACATAGAAAACCATTTGCAAATTCTTTAAGTACATCTATCTGTCCTCTTTTTTTGTGATGTTAAAATGAGCACACATTAAATGATACTGTGAAATGTGTTAAAGAACAGTTACGTGTATTTAAAACAACAACAAAAGCACCATTTAAAGTGGTTTAAGTGTCACATTAAAACAGCTCCTGGATAACCGATCAGTAATTATGTTGTCCGGGGCTTAATTAGAGTCTGTGTTGACATTAAATAGGATATTGCTTTTCAGATTTGTAAAAGGTTTTGTTTTGGTTTATTCCCAAAGGCTCTCCAAATGATAAAAGCACATCTAATGTCCTTAGAATAAATTGCATAAGAATTAAGGCACCATTTGGAACACAAGAATCTGATGTTTTCAACAGCAAAGTGGTATTAGAAGTAATTAGTCTGGACCTTTAAGAAATAAGTTTGAGCCAAGAAGAAAAGAAAAGAAAGCCACCAACAGAATTAATGCCCCTTACAAAGCAATTACCAGCTTTGTAAGGGACATCAATTCCGAGTACATTAAAATGGCATGAAATTTTCACTTTCTAAGGTTGCGAAATGTCTAAACTGAGCATTTGTGATCCTTTTCTGCGTTACAAAAAATCGGAGCTCAAACAGGCGAGTTTGAACAAGGCACCTTATTGACGTCAGATCGAAAAAAGAAATGCAAATGCAGTTCCACCCCCGTCTGTCTGTACTCAGCATCTCTGTAAATCACGCCCAGAGAGTTTGGACTGCGAATGCGCTAGGCAATGCGAAATGCATTTTTTTATTTGCCTGGAGGCACGTCCGAGTGTTTCTAGGCTCGGAAGTCTTTTATCTGAGCCTCTGGACCTTTGAACAGCAGTGGTTTAATTTTATTTTCTGTGGAAATGTGTTTATTTTTCAATGGAATCTCTCCCCCGTGCAAAAACAAGGAAATGGATCAGAGAGCGCTCAGAGCAGAGAGCGGAGCGTTTGGCCACACCCCCACCCTCTACTATTGGCCAGCTTTTTTCTCCTCATTTGCATTCAAGCAACAACACCCATTATGGAGTGTTCAGAGTGACAACGGCGTTAGCCTAACGCTAATCTAAAACATCTCCGGAAATGCTCCATATGACACCAAAGTGTTGATTTTGAAGAAGGATTCATTTACAGTATTAGGGAACCATTAAGGAGCCATATAAAAGCATCAAGAAGTACCATGTCATGGGATCTTTAAAATATGAGTTAAAGAAGCAGTATGTAACATTTGTGGTTCTGGATGGCTCCTTCATCTGCTTGACTCATGGTGATGTTAATACATTGCCTGGAGTGTTCCACATCAGGCATTAAACTTGATTCATTTTACATTATTCAGTTTTGGGTGTTTTTAATATCAAAACATATGCAAAACTATGCATTCTTACAGCTTGCCTCTCCACAGATCTGACTACCAGTCAAATGTTTGGACACACCAACGTTAAATAGTTTTTTGACAAAGCAAAGAGTGGCTACTTTGAGGATTTGAGTGTAAAATATGTAAAAAACAAACAAACAAACATACTTCCATATATCTTACTTCATAAATTTGATGTGTGGATATAAAATGTAGAAATATAATAATAATAATAATAATAATAATAATAATAATAATAATAATAATAATAATAATAATAATAATAATAATAATAATAATAATAATAATAATAATAATAATAATAATAGTATATCCAAAATTTTGACTGAATTTTAACTTCCAATTGCATTGCCTTCTTATCTCCATAGACAGGTGCTCTACTGTGGACCATTACAGGCAAAGCGAAAACATCTCCATGGAGGCAAGCAGGAGTCAGACATTTCTCCAGAAATTTTACACAGCATTTTTAACATTTGCTGTTGTGTTAATATTGTTCACAAGCTTGTATCAAGTATCTGGACGACAGAGCACATGTGCTATTATGAATCATTCCCATTGCTTTTATTAATGAAACTGTTGAAGTGAAGTTAATTAGCCGACAGAGATGATTTATTCCACTGTGTTCTTTGCGCAATCTACTTAGCTGTGGCCGTAACTGGGCTAAACAGTTGAGAAATCCCATGTATTCAGCGTGGACTTGCCTAGTGAAGTTGTTGGCTTGGAGTTTTTTTGTTACATAAGCCACACCCCCTCCGGCCCCCCTCGGACTGTCCCTGTGCTTGCTCATTAGCACAAAGGCGATGTGAAAGCGCACTGGCGGAGCTCTGGGGCAGTGGGCACACAGCCAGAGAGGGGCTCTGTGTGGTCTGCGGTGTTTTTGATGATGGGCCTCAGCAGCAGCAGCAGTGGAGCACAAACCAGCAGTGTCCAGCCCTCAGAAGTCCGTCTGCGATTCAGATGCACTCATACACGGACTACAGCTCAGCCAGGGGACATGACGGGGTTACAGCAAAGTACAAGGGCAAAGTACTCCGAGTTAGGAAGAGACACCTTGGCACCTTCTTGCTGTTGATGTTGTTGTTGTTTTATTATTATTATTATTATTATTATTATTTTATTATTGTCACCATTGTTATTATTGTTGTTATTTTAACTCTACCTGATTTTTATGTCACCTTTAATGTTGTTCAGCACTTTGGTAAGCTTTGGCTGTTTTAAATGTGCTATATAAATAAAATTGATTGATTGATTGATTGATTGATTGAGTACAAAGGCAAGATAGGATTTCATATGTTACTCCTTCAAATGAAAATAAAAAGTAACTATTACATACTTGGGTGTGTTGAATTATTGAAAAATCTATATATTGTGATACTGAATATTGGTGATACAGAATCATTATTGTGGACCGCTGAATTGATATATTTTTGGTTCTTAAAAATAATATTTTGCAGAATATCATGTGCAATATAACAATTATTGTATGTATCGCCACATCGTGATAATATCGTATTGTGAGCCATGTATCAAGTACCGTATGAAATCATGAGGGACACTGTGATTCCCAGCCCTAATAAATGCACAGATCTTTATTCTATTTTGTTCACTAGAAACCCCAATATTGATCTAAATTACTTTCTTATCGAAAAAGGTCTATTATGAACCAGATTTTTAAAGAATCATATGTAAGGTTAAAATTATAGCCAGAGATAGGGGGTACATAAAAACAGAAATTTCCAGAGCACTGTTGCCTTGAATGCAGGATACTCAAACATGCATGAATCAATCACAATATAACTCAGGGAAAGCTAATGATGAGGGAGCACCATGATAACATGGTTAAAAGCTCAAAAAAGTCCATTTTGCCTAACATGTCTCAAGGTAAAAAAGGTAAAAATATAAGTAATAATAATAATAATAAGCTTTATTTAGCTCTTTTCTGGACACTCAGACACTTTACAGATAATTATTCATTCACTCCACCCCTGATGGTGGTAAGCTACTGTTGTAGCCTGATCGAAGCGTGGCTGCCAATATGCACCATCGACCCCTCCGACCACCACCATCACTTACGCACACACCACTTTCATACTAGGCAATGTGGGTGAAGTGTCTTGCCTAATGACACAACAACAGTTTTTGTGACTGGCGCCCCATGGTGGCACCTGGAATTCCCAGTGGTCTCCCATCCAAGTACTAACCAGGCCCGGCCCTGCTGAGCTTCTGAGATCTGATGAAATCTGATGAAATCAGGCTTTGACAAGCTGATATGGCCTTGAGAAAAGCTTCTGGCCACTTTGCTACAGTACACAGTAACCAGGGCCAGTGTACCCTTGGGCATGACACGTCACCCCCACAGCCTCCAGCCTCTGTGGCACTGCTGTTGTATGAGTGTGTTAGTGTGATTAGAGGTGTTTGGAGAGGCCATTGGTCCAGTAAGGCTGCCACATCTCTGTCAGTTTGCCCCAGGGCAGACGGGTGACAGACACAGCTAACAAGACCAGAGCATGAGGAAAAAGTGAATGAATACAGGGTCAATGTAACATGTCTGTTCTAAAATGGTACAAACTAAAGGGAAGGAATTCAGATCATTTCAAGTGCGGTTTACAATGTATTTTGTATTTTTGTCAGATTCTTATGTGAAGAACAATACATTTCTTATTAAGTTTAAGTACTTTACTGTCCCTCTAGGGAAATCTTCACTCTGCATTTGACCCATTCAACCTGCACCCAGTGATCCATCTCCAGATCTTGAGCTGGATTTGGTCAAGACAAGCTTAGGTGGAGGATTATTTTAATGCTTATTGCATATTTAGGTTGTTTCATACAATCTGTGATTCTTAGTTACTGTATCTAAATAATGCAATTTAATAAGGATTTATATAGTTCTTGGTGGACATCAGTACACTTAAAATATACTTTTAAATATGGCCTCTTTGATATCCATGACGCAACTCAAAACCCTTTACCCATTTAAAAGATACTGTAATATACCTGACTTTTACTGTTAAATGTTCAATTACTATATTGTGAAAAACAGAACGAGTTCATTTTAAATAGTTTTGTAACATGCCTCACTTTCAGAGACCAGCACCATTACAGTAATGCTAGAAACTGGCATGCTTAAAGTGCACTTCCTGATTCTCGGACAATAAACTACTTTATAATTAGATGCAAACAACACACAATGATCTCACTTTGCCCTTTATTTTAACCTGTTTTGTCAATATATCTTCTGTACGGGGGTAAACCAAAGAACGGCCACTTGCTATCTGACCCTATGGAGTACACTGTGTCCACTGCACTGGCCACACATGTTTTGGCAGTATATTTGTGTGTGTCTTATCAGTGTAGACCTGGAGTCATTTGGGGCTATACAAAACTCCTGTGGACATTTCATAAAGACAGTGCTAAGCTGCATGTAATTGCTCCAATGAGCCTGGAACCATCCAGAGGGGCAGATACAGATGCACTAATCCAACACCCCAGACTCATCTGATAGTGTGAGCACAGGGAGCCCAGGCCAACCGGAGATTAGGACACAAGAGGAAAAACAACACAACAAAAGGACTGACATGACCTAAAGCAATGATTTATATATCATGAATGTTGGTTTTAACAAATGTTAAATTTATAATTACAAAATGTTCCACAAATTATCCAAAGTCAAGGTGAACAGACATCAGATGATGTCAGCAAGTTAGCTGATGTACTCAAATGTGCAAATAAAACAAAACACATTTGATGAATGAATATATGAAAAAGAATAGTAGCATTAATAGTGGTACTTGGCCTTTCAAGATAAATGTTTCCTCGTTTGGTTTCAATATTAACATTTGTTTGCAACAAACAAACAGACAAGTAGCTAACACATAACGACAGCTGCACTAGCATTTCACAGTTGTATTCTAAACACAATAGTAGTAGTAGTAGTAGTAGTAATTTATTTCGAGCATATGATACTTGTAGTGCACAGAAAATGTACAGTGTCATACAATTTAAATAAACAACAAAAAAGAACAGAAAAAAAGAAAGAATATATAGACACAAATACGTTTTTTTTTTTTTTTTTTGCATATATGTACATGCCCGAAAAGGAGTGGGTAGAAGTAAAACTTATTAAATCCCACCCCTTCTCCCAAAGTTAGTAGTGATCCTTATTTTTGTGTTTTTACAGTTAACCGGTGACAGTGGTTGGCTGCCAATACTTGAATACTTGTACAGTGTAAAGCAATTACAATAAGACAGGAAAAAAATTAAGAAAGAAAAAAAAAAAAAAATCTTATCTTATTGATATCTTATTAGTATCATCATCATCGGCATCATTTTGCTCTTATGTTTTGCCTCTGGTTATCACTATTTATGTAAATTCTTAAAGTGTTACTTATTATATCTGCATGAAAATTATGTTTATTGGAAGTATTGGTGCTGATGGTATTAAAACTTAATGTGAAGTTGTGTTGTTGGTGTATGTGATGCATACACCACTTCAAATATAAACTATACACTTTTTAAATTATTGTTTTTATTACCCTACAAGTTCCTCTTTAATAAAAAAATTAACTGCCTAATCAACTGATCTAAAATATGATGCGATAATAACTTGAAGTTTAATATTCAGACAGAATACTTGTACTAGAGTTAACTAAAAAATACTACATGGAGTAGGACTTTACCACTTAATGACATCAGCTGGCGAGAAGACTGAAAAACTGAAATCTGCACAACAAAACACAAATCTCGGCATCTTTTCACGACAGAGGCAACATTATAACATCCCTAAATACAAACTAAACATATTATTAAATGTTTTGTGTTTAGATCTGTTGATGTTTTATCACCATAGAGCTTTTTACTTCTTTCCATAAAACTGAACTGTAACCACATGACAGCTCATCTCAGGTCTTCTTCTTAAAGGACCACACCCTGATTTTGTGCGTGTGGCCCTCAACCTCTAATGCAATTCAACTACCAACCCGGCTCCCCGCATTACACTCACATCTGCTTTACATATCATCAGTACTGACACCAAAGCACTAAGCTCAAACTCAAGCTTTCATCTCCAAGTCTGGCTCCTTCTCATCTGCAATTACAGACCACACAGAGCAGCCATGGCTAACAGCTGTGCAGCACTATAGACTTAAAGCTTCCGGAGGAGAAAATATCCAAGAGGAGGAAGTACAGGAGGATTCTGCGAGAAGCGAAAGGCAGAGGAAGTGAAGCAGGCTTGAGACACCTGTCAGTATTAATATCAAAGAGTCTGGCGCCTGTCTACAAGAGCTACTGTTGCGACAAATGTAGTACATGGAGTAGTTTAAAGTTTGATGAAGAGAACTTGGGGTGAGTTTTACTATTTAAAAAGCGTAACATCAGCAAAAGGGACCTATAAAGAGCAAGCTTATGAATCCAAAACTAAAATGATTTAAGTCCTATGTTCCATAATATTGACTCTTGTGAGCTTTTAGCTATGTTATAATGCTGTTACCTTATCAAAAACATGTCCGGCGTTGTGTTTTGTTTCATTCACACATGTTTGAGGAATCCTGCATTATAATTTTATTATTTGTTTACATCTGCAAAGTCCCACCGTGGTAATTTTCAAGTTAACAGCTACCTTTTACCTTTAAAACACAGTGAAGCAGTGTTTGGGTCTAAATATGTCTAAATATTCAGGGTTTGCATGTGATTGAAACAAAACACAACTCCAGGTATGTTGTGTGATGAAGAAACATAATAACTTTGATCAAAAAATAGCATAATATGGGCCCTTTAATAAATAAACAAATAAATGATGGTGCACTATGTTTCATGTAGTTAAAAGTTGTTTTCCAGGGCAGTTTGAGGTTTACCTAATATGGGTGAATATCACAT
Organism: Paratrypauchen microcephalus; assembly: GCA_036785185.1. Lineage (NCBI taxonomy): Eukaryota > Metazoa > Chordata > Actinopteri > Gobiiformes > Gobiidae > Paratrypauchen > Paratrypauchen microcephalus. Next base: position 3,697,978 of record JAVJIX010000060.1, read on the forward strand.
GCCACTTCAGTGTACGGGCGTTTTATTGATTCTATCATTATTTGGAAAATTAGAGAGAAAAGAAATTTAATAACACTGAATCATAATAACCTTAGTAGATTATACATATACATAAAACACCACTTAATCTTGTTTATGTTCCTGTTACAACGCCTGGTTAGCCAAGATTAAACATTTTTCTTTCAACAAAGATGAGCCGTCTAGGCTCTGGTCTCCCTCTCTAAGAGTTCATATGAACTTGATTGACAGGAAGATTCATCAATCAGAAAAAACGCCAGTGTCACTCATGACATCACTTGAATCGTAAATCACAAACATCCTAATGCTTGTTTGTTTTACATTCAAATCTGAACACTAAATTTAGACAGCATCCCCAAACTGCCCCCAGGTGAGTGAAAGCAGTATAAAAGAAAGTATATTTGCCCCTCACACAATTGTTGGTTTGAGTCCAACAGTGAAAATGACCCTACAGCCCCAGACCAGAGGCTCAGATCAGAACCTCAAGCCAGAGCCCCAGACGTGAGCCCCAGACTTCTCTAGGCTCTGAGCTGATGCTGCTGCTTCTGAGCTTGGCTACATTCCTGTCACATTCCTCTGGTTCTACTCTCACATTCCACACTGTGAGGCGGGAAATGGCTGCATCCAGTTTCGCTACACACAGGGTCAATAGGTCAGCAGGTCAATGGGTCAAGGCTGATGCAAGATGTTCCATGCTCCTGAACAAGTATGCACATTTTGTACACAACTTTTAATGAGTACATAGTACAATGTGGAAAAATCTCAAAGACATGTTTCAAATAATAATACTATAATACTATTTATGCGGCTTACTTCATTCCAGAGAATTCTTGTTATTTTGACCTAAATATTTGAAATGCTACATCCCAAATGGCCATGACTGAAGTGATGCCGGTATGTGGTTCAGGCTGCACAATCAGTAAAACAAATCTTATCTCCAATTATTTACCTGCCTACATAACTCTATCCACACTTTATTTCAGGTGATGGAAGTAACCTTAGAATGAAGTTTAAGAGATTTCCTGATTCCAAACCCAAACTAGCTCCAACAGTGTCTATGTCTATTGTATTTCTTATTCCAATGAAAATATTTGTAATAATTCAGCTGCTGAGGCTAGCCCGCACATGCTTCAATATAATAAAAACAGAACAACTGTGTCCAAGTAGAAAGTACACAAACCACTAGAACTACTACTAGGCAACAAATATCCAATCAATATCTGATTTCTACAGTTGATAGAATATTGTAATAGCCCGGAAAACAACTCATTCTGAGGTTTCATGTGTTTCATGTATTAAGAAGGAACACACAGCAAATAGGCATAATTTCTATGGCAAAGACAAAACATTGTGAAAATGATGACAGTTAACTACATTAAATTATCTTTTCACTTCCAAATACAGAAATTAATGGACACATGTACACTTGGAATGTTGCAGTATCAGATTAAGATTTTGCTGCTCATGTAAATGTACTTTATGGAGATTCTTGGACCAGTGGAACCACCCCCATTTGCAGTGTGTATGCTCAATATACAAACAGATACTTTTCCAGGGAGATTGAGGAAACCTTGTAATAAAATGAACCATTACCATAAGCCCCGTAGATTTCACTGAACATTGTTTAATAAAGATATGTCTCCAGGGACCACATATAAGTCTAATGCACCATAAGAACTACTATGAGAAGGACTTTCTCATTTTGATAAAACTGTTCCAGATGCTTCTCTATAGACAGCTTTCACATGTAAAGACTGAAAACCAATGACAGAATAGCTCTACACTTCCAAGAATACATCAGAGGAGCTGACTGCCTGAGGATTCATATTGAGTTTAATAGAACACATGTGTACAATATTTGACAAAGCCAATGCTAACTGAACAATGGGCTAATACAGTGATCTGAAACAATAGACCCAATGTTTAAATGTACTAAGAATAAGAAAGTGTATAATGTGTCAGTTTGTTTTTTCCTGTATCAAATAATAGACTTCTAATGTGTTAGTACCTTGGATTATTATTTTTGGCCTATTTAAGAAAGTGCTTTTGGAATTTTGGAAAATGCTAGCACCCTGATGAGCCCCGGAGTTTGAAGTGAAGTACTGCCAACTTCTGCTATCTGCACGTATTTATTTGGATGCTCCTCTTGGTTTTGTAATATTTATTTATCGAGACACACGGCCAAGTCACTTTCTGTAGAGGATCAGAAAGGTGGAGGCACTCTGATTTGCAGTGTGTGTATTAGTGATTACGTAATTTTTAAGAAACTGTTTTTAAGACAAACTGAAGTTTAGCTTTTATATTCCCATTCAAATCAAATTAAATAATTTATTAGCATGTAAATTAGCATGGTATACAATACATAGTCAATGGAAACATTTCATAATCTTGTCACCATATTTCAAGAAATATGTCCCACCGGTGTACCCCAAGGATCTATCCTTGGACCATTACTGTTCTCGCTTTACATAAATGATCTCCCTGCAATCTGTTACAACATCCACACCCAACTCTGTGCAGATGACACTGTAATATATACACATGGAAAAAGCACCTCACACGTCGCAGAAGTCCTCACACAATCCATGGTTCATGTCTCTAACTGGTTAAAACAAAAAAACTGCCTGCAACTCAATGTCAATAAAACCGTAGCAATGTTCTTTACCAAATCCTCTAATCCCATAACCCATCATGACATCTTTGTAGATGGACATAAACTCAAAATCGTGCAAGAATACAAATATCTCAGCGTACAAATGGACACTAAACTCACTTTCAAATCTCAGGTCAATAAAGTCTGCAACAAAATGAATTTCCATCTCTCCAACTTCCGTTTCATAAGACCACAGCTCTCACTCAATGCCGCCACAGTCTATATGCATGCCATGATACTCTCCCATATCAAATACTGTTTAACCACATGGTCAAACACAAACAACACCACCCTCAAACCACTGCAATCATTATACAAAAGAATAGAATAAAAACACTTGACAAGAAACCAATCCAATATCATTATTGTGAAATATTACACATGCTCTATTACACAAAATTACTGAACTGGGACAATTTGATCAAATACACAAACCTCTGCCTTCTGTTTAAAATTATAAATGGTCTCTCTTCACCCCCACTTTCACAGTTCATTACAATAAGATCATCCTCAAGCCGGGTAACCAGGGGGGCAGTTAGAGGGGACTGCATAATCCCACTCAGGAAAAGCACCTTTGGACAGTCCTCATTTTTCATCACTGCAGCACATCAGTGGAACAATACTCCCATACATATCAGAGACTCACCATCATATCACACTTTTAAGACTCTTTTAAAAAAGTGGTTAATTGAGAATCAGCACTGCACACATTAAATTCCTTATAGAGTCACATTTTTTGTGCTTTCCTGTTTGTTGATAAAAGGAGAAATTCAATTTGTCAACTGGACAAAGTTTGTTAGGTCGAAAACGTTTCGCCACTCACCTGAGAGGCTTCGTCAGTTCTGGTTCGAGTGCTGGTAAGACACTGCTTATATCTAGCTGCAGGGAGGAGCTCACTAGATAGATATAAGCAGTGTCTTACCAGCACTCGAACCAGAACTGACGAAGCCTCTCGGGTGAGTGGCGAAACGTTTTCGACCTAACAAACTTTGTCCAGTTGACAAATTGAATTTCTCCTTTTATCATGGATTCTACCTGGATGACTGAGGGATTCTTCACGCATTTCCTGTTTGTTGTGTTACTGAGGGGTGCCAGATGTATGTGTTCTGTGTGTGTATTAGAGCTGGGCGGTATGACCAAAAATTCATATCACGGTATTTTTCAACATTTTATCGGTATCACGGTATTTGACGTTTTTTTTTTTCATGCATGAATAGGTGTTAACCCCATTTCCTAATAATTTTGAGAATAATTACTGCAGTAAATTGGCTTAGAATGACCAGACTAGTATTAACCCAAGTTTTAAATGGTCCCACAAAAATATGCTGTTCACAAAGGTGACACTGTGGCACTCTGTAATGAGAAAAAATCAGACTGCATGACTGTTGCAATCAAAATATGGAAAGCTTTACTGTGCAAGTTTTGCAACTTTAAAACATATTTAAGTTGGCTACAATGTAAACAAAACCCTTGTAACTGCAAAGTGAAGACTTCTTTATCCACTGAACTTTCAACAAAAAACAGTACTGAAACAGGTGTGAAACTTTTCACTTTGTGAAACATTAATAATATTGCTTCAAGTCCAACCAGGTAGTATTCAACTATTTAAAATATAAAAAAGTTTAACTTGAAGACTTCAAACAACTAAACCTTCACTAAAGCAACTTGCATCCATACGGACTTTGGTTCAAGATGAGGTATACAGTATACTTACATTTAAACAAATAATAAATAGTAAACTAAAAGTATGCATCATGCATTAGTAATACTATTGCTCAAGCCCAGAAACAGTACACTGTATTCAATCAAAGATATAAAAGAAGTGCAACTTGGCTTGCAGGCATAATCATCTGCTTTAATAGAGCTTTAATCATCTGCTTGAAGCCACTTTTCTCAACAGTACTAAGTGGTACCATGTATTTGGCTATGTGAACACTAATAGCGTTTGTAATATCAATCCACCGTTTGCTTTTATTGTCGTAGGCGCTACCCCTAGCAAACGCGTCTTTGAGTGCCAGCTGATTCGCGTTTTGTGCTGCAGTGCCAACTTTAATGCTACCCGCAGATGTGGAAGAGGCAGCAGGTCTTAGTTTCATGCATTCTTCATATTCGAGTAAATGATTGTGACGGAGGTGGTGAAGCAAATTGCTCGTGTTGCTTCCTGCGGCTACAACTTTAGCCTGACAACTCTTGCACAATATTGTTGGTTGATCGGCGTCAGATATTTTAAACCCGAAGTACCTCCAAACAATGGACACGGCTCCTCTTTTCGGTACAAGTTCCTCTGATTGTGTAACCCCCCGGGCAATGAGCTAACCAGTGTGGGTCCTTGGGCAAGGACGGTACTGCCCCCCGGGCGCCAAAAAAAGATGGCTGCTCACTGCTCCTGAAAAGGATGGGTCAAATGCAGAAGTCAAATTTCTCCCATGTGTCACTGTGTGTCATTGTGTGTGAGATCAATAAAGGCTTAATCTTAAAAATCTTAATCTAACATGCATGGTCAACGCTCAACACACACTGCTTTCACCGCTCTCATGCAGCCACATGCAGTTTGTTTGGTACCACTGCGTTTCGCAGTGGTCCCCCCTCAAACAATATCTTGCTGCGCGATGTTCCGCGTTCCTGACGTTCCGCGCTCCCGACGTTCTGTACGGACACACTCACCGTTACTGCGGTAAATGAAAAATTCTTACCGTAAAAAAAAAAAACCCACCGGTATTCGGTGTGCACCGGTATATCGCCCAGCCCTAGTGTGTATGTGTTGTATGTATATATTGTTAATGTGTTACCAAGTGTGCATGGCTGTTACTATGAGTGAGCCTGAAAGTATAGTGTAAATAATTGTGTATGTACATTGTTTTAACCTGTTTTTTTTCTTAGGGTGACAATGTAGGATCTGTCCAGAGACTGCAGATGAAAACTAGCCTATTGGCTAAATCTGGTGCATTTACAGAAAATGTTAATGTACACTGTCCCTGTCAAATAAATAAATAAATAAATAATAAAAATAGCAGAGGTGAGAGAAGACAATTCCCTGCAAGAAGATAAGACTCCAGATGGAGTCTACAAGAAGACATAATAAAAAAATACAATTCTACAGTTCAATTTTTGTCCTCTTAATTATATACTTCTCAAAAGGTAACTTAGCAGCTTTAACATTTTGTCAGAACCATGAGATCTTGTCCCTTCCCCAATGCAAAGCATAAAGTACAATGAAACTGGACAGAGATATCTCATTTGAGTGAAGGTTCTGGGTGTGGTGGGAACATAGATAAACCAGGTTTTCCTAAACCCCAGTGTCTCATGCTCTCACACCCAGCTCCTGATAGCACACTTTGGTTAAACTCCTCTACACCAGCACTGACGCTGTTCCTTCCTTCCACCATTAGCTCAGAAAACATGGAAGTCCACTCCCTTTCCTTGTTCCGGGCCAAAACTCATTCTCCTTTGAGTTAGGGTTTATTCACACTAATCACACCTTTCCTCTCTCATCCTCTTTGACCCAAGTTTTAAAAAGTGCAGCTAAGAAAACAAGATGACAGCCTCCCAGCTGATGTGGGGCCCCTGCAGAGTGACAGATGGCTTTTGTTATTTTTCCACAAACATTCACTGCTCTCAAGAGTTGACCTGTGATCCAACATTCAACAGTTTTTGAGTTTTTTGGTTGCAGACCAAATTTAAAACTATAAGCAAAAGAAATGCTATTATAGCAGGGTTGTCACAATTAGAGATACATTAGTTGGTCGATGTAGATCGAGCCAATATTTGCACTTTTTTAGCATACCGGCGATCAGCATTAAATCTCCAGCACAGGCCGATATTGTGTTTTACATGACCTGCAAGTTAAAAATACCCATAAAATTTAATTTGTACACTTAAGTGCAAATAGATAACAGCTCAAAATATGACTACACATCTCTCTTAAAGGTTTGTGGTGAAAAAAGGCAGTGGGTTCGTTTTTAGTCAATTTAAATAGCATAATTTGGGGGAGAAAATAAATATCTACCATACATATCTGCCCAAAAATATCGTCAGAGTTTATTGGCCATCGGATTGTTCTGAATTCTAAACAATCGCTAAACAATCACTATCGGCATAAAAAAACACAATATCCATTGATCTCTAAACACAATACCAGAATTTAATCCTCGATTTTGGTATGAAAGGAAAAGGCTCAATAGTCAGTTTTATTATGTGGGCTATGTATGTTTCAGAATGTATGTACTTAGTATTAGCTTTAGGGGGTAACTCTGCTTCTGACAGTTCATACTTCACTATGGTTGGTTAAATCTATCTGGCAGGAGTGGGTGGGAGAAAGGGTTAAACAAAGATTACTGAATCCCAATATGATGATTCCATATAATATATAAGAGTTTCTCAAAGGGATCAGATCTCAGATTTTTCCCAGTGGTAAACTATTATACCATCTTTATATTCTACCTTTGGGCGGACCTGACGTTGCCAAAAATGTATAACAAAAAACTCCATAAATTACACATTTTAAGTCATCATAACATAATCTTCAATCTCTATATTGAGACCTTATTTTCTTTCAGATACTGAGCATTGTCCCAGATTAACTATGCCAGAGTTAATGTGCGTGTCTCTCTCCATGTGCTCACTGTTGGTTATTGTGATCCTTACTTCCCTCCAGCCCACTCTGCTTCCTCTGACACACTTCCTGTTTCCTGATCAAAACTGTACACAATAGTCTGAGTCATAGATTTCATAAGCACTAACCATTAATTTAATTTTAAAACGTCATCAAATTACAGGGTATTTCAATAAAAGCTTGCAAAACTAAGTAAAAGGTACATGAGATTATGGATGGATTAAAAAAAAAAGATCATAATTTTAACAGGGTTAGAATTGTGTCTATATCAAACTATTTTGAAGTTAAAAATGACTGTAATGATGTTTTTTGTTGTTGTTGCCATTGTAGCATCAAAATCAATACTGAATTTTGTTGTAGTATCAATACTGAGTCTGAAATAAATACCGCAGAAACAATACCTTGGACCACTATGAACATGGCACAGAAAATAGTCCACATTCTGTATTTATGAAAAGCACTGCCAATCAACATACAAAAATATAAGACAGCTTCAAACACTCTGGCTAGTATCACTGCTAATACCTATGAAAACTAGAGTGCCAAGTCTGTCCCATTATAAACTGAATGTAATGAAGCGTTTATGAGCGTGCAGCTAAACCAAAAGGCAAAAACACACTCACTTCAGAAGCTCCGTGTGCAGCCAGTTCAGACCTGCCCCTGGTTTAATTAGAACTGTGAAGTGAAGCCAGGAGTCATGTGACGAAAGACCAACCAATCAGAGAGAGGCAGCGGGGCCCCTGGGCTCCTGCATGTCCACACACACACACACACGCTAACAAAGAGAGAGGAGATAAGGTTCAAACTATAGCCAACTTAATGAAGCGACATGCCTCAACACACAGAGGAGGCAGCAACAAGAACAGCTTTGATCCAGGAAACAAGGACTTTTTACTCGGTTTTGTCAGTGAATATAGGGACTTTTATAGTATTTCACATTACAGATAAAACCACGGTAAAATATAGTTAAAATAATTATATAAAGTGTAATAAATGTGTATAAAAGAAAGTGATTAAAGTAGTAAGTAATTTCTCACAGATGCGTAACATTTCTGGTGGAGAGGTACGCACCTGTTCATGGGGCTGTTAGTATATATATTTTACCAGAAATGTTCCACAGAATGACATTTAACTGACCTAACATACATTATTGCTTAAAAATATTGTTGTTTACGGTAAACAAGTTTGCTTCTCCTCAGATCTAGTAGTTGTGTTTAGTTTCATTCACACATCATGTCAGTCTACATCTCCAAAGCTCCAAATGCTCTGTTCCACCTTATAATGTAATGAGGTGGTAGTTTTCATGTTAACAGCTGCCTTTTGCCTTTTTTCATAGAGATTGGCAATTTAAAAACACAGTGGAGCACTCAGCCTAAATATACAGGGTTTGTGAGAAATAACGTGTGAATGAAATAAAACACAACTCCAGCTTTGACAAGGAAGCAACATTATAACACCAGAAAATGGTGCAATAAGGGGCCTTTTTAAGTTTATTGTCATAGTGTGGACAACTCCAGACAAGCATGTGGCAGACACTCCACCAGAAAAGTTACACATTGCACCTTTAAAATATCACGCTATTTGTCATTTGCATCTAAATATCATGAAAACACCTCCTGTAATTTCAAATGGTGAGAAAACAACAAGACCACCTCTAATTATTATTGTTCAAAAAGGGAAAAATGGATGAAAGACCACACTTCGTATAATTCAGATTTAATGTGGACTACAGATGGCTTCCGTTTGTAGTTTCACCCAAATCTATTTTTAAGTAACTCATTATAGTGCTTTTGTTTCCAAGTAAAATCAGATCAGCGGAAATGAAAACTAACTCTGCATGTATACAGTATGACTTTGAGTGTGGCAAAGTCGCTCAGTGAAGTGTCTGTATCCACTGCTGTTAAGATGGTGGGGCGTTCAAGTGTTCCGCTGTGTTCCTGTTTGTTCAGCGTTGTCTCTGTAATTATCAGCGCTGTGGTCTGATGCTATCGCTGCCTCCAGAACAGGAGGAGAGTTAGATGAGGATTTCAGAAGGACAGGAGTTCAGAAAGCAATCAAATATGACAGATGCTTTCAATAGAGCATATAGTAATTCTGTATTAAAGGGGCTGTACTCTTTTTATGTAATAAAGTAAAACTGGTCTTACTTCAGTACACATATATTGTAAAAGGGTCAAAATGAGAATGTTGAGTGCTGTTTGATCCAATCCAAGCATTTTTATAACGCTGTACTGTTAGCATGCTAGTTGTTATCATTACTGTGACAGCAAGACACCCTCTAGCCTCTGAAAGTCGTGAAGAGCTTCCAAAGTCACTGTGGGGAATAAGAAGGATGCATGACAAAGTGAAGAATAATTTTGGACCACTGCAAAATATTCAAAATTAATAGTTCTGTTTAAACCAATATCAAAATCATGTGCCGCAAGTCCATCATTTATTATTATTTTTCTTTATCATAGATAACAAAATATAAGAAATGCTAAATGTTTAAATAGATTCTGTAACCAGGTTTTCTCAAAATTATGTGGTAGGTCTTTGTATGTTGGCTACTCTGCCTGTCTGTTATTGGTTTTATTTTATTTTCCATCATTCTGTTGGTTAAATCAACAGTTTTGTTAAACCCTGTGAGAAGGCTGCTGTTGTGATTTTAGACTAAAAATAAATTTAATTAGTTTTTCGTTCAACTTGACGAGTGGAATGCACAATCTGAATGCTGGTTTTCTATACCCCAGCAGACATTTATCTTTGTTTATTCTGGCATCAAAATCAAACACTTGAGAGGAACAAACTATCCTCGGGTCTGATAAGTAGAATTAAAATACACTTCTTTGCTTGGCTGGTTGAATAGACATTTTATAAAGTTTGAGTGATGTATTGGTTAGTTATAATTGCAGATCCTGATCTTTTGAGTGCACTGAGCACTGAGTGTGGGTGTAGCAGAGATGAACAGGAAGTCCTGTGTGATAACATTAGCATTACTTCCCGGGGTCACTCAGACTTGATCGATGGCCTTCTCCACAGTGAAGAGAGACACATCCTCAGAGCTGGGGTCAAACTTCAGTTACACTCGATATTTATTGGATTAGTCATTATAGGGGTCACTTTTATTACCAAAATTAATGTCTAAAACTCAAAAAATCTGTCAGAACTCAAATCACACACACCATTTGATAAGGTTTTCATTTCAGAGGGGGCCAACGGGAAGTATACGTTTTGGTTTGGTTCCACAAACTCTGGTTGATTATGAATCTTTTGGTCTCGAGTTCACCTTCTTGATGTTGGAAAGTAATACCAATTATGTTTATTTGCATGAATTTTTGTTTCATGGGAATAGCTCCAGTAATTAGAGCCATATTATCCATAAACCATGTCAACAAATCTGCAATCTGACATGCATAGACTGTATAAAGAAGTGGACTAAGGGAGTGTGACGTCACTCATACCATCCAACTCTGATCAAATGAAACTCAGAGGCAAGCAGTTTTAGGAGCAAATTTGGTGCCGGTTCCATGTTAGGAATAGGAATTTGTTTATGGACAAAATAGCAAAATAAAAACCACAATCATGTAGAGCGGGTTTAAAGGAACATTGTAAGACCAAAATGAGGAGCCTGACAGCAGCAGTTACAGAGAGGCGCAACATTGTTTCAATAGGAAAGTGCACAGGAACCGATGTCGATGGACCTTGAAGCAAGCCCATGCTCGCTTCCTGTTTGGAATGAGGCAGTTGGCGTGTTAGCCATGTCTATTTATATACAGTGGTACCTCACCTTACAAAAGACTCTACAAACAAAAAATCCAAGTTACGAAACGCCTTCACGTTAAATTTTGGTCTCTAGATATGAAAGAAAATTCAAGTTACGAAACGCGAAATCTCAAAAATTCAATTAATGCGCGCTCAGATGCATGCCCCAAAACGTAAATACGCTTTATCAACACACACGGGGTTAGGTTCCAGAGGTGGCCCGCGGTGGGAGAGGTCCACGAGGTAGGACAACTTTGTATTTTGCAATTGTTCTACATGTTTTAGGGCTGTAAATGCCTCACCACACACATTCTACGCTTTTCTCAGACTGGAGTTGGGCTTTTCTCGCATTTCTCTCTTGTTTGAGCACACGAACTTTCATAGATTTTCAACGGAATGTGTTGATAGTGAAGCGTGGGGGGGGGGGGACACAGGATTACTATCAACAACACATCATCAGTAGGGTAAAACTAACCTGTCTCACGACGGTCTAAACCCAGCTCACGTTCCCTTAGTGAGTGAACAACCCAACGCTTGGTGAATTCTGCTTCACAATGACAGGAAGAGCCGACATCGAAGGATCAAAAAGCAACGTCGACACGGCTGCCCGGGGGCCGAGCACCGCGCGGGCCGAGCACCGCGCGGGCCGAGCACCGCGCGGGCCGAGCACGGGGTGATCTAATCCTGGTCTGGTCCCGGTTTGGTCTGGGTCTGGACCTGGTCCGGTCCTGGTTTAGATCTGGTTTAGTTCTGGTCTAGACCTGGAAGTCACATAGAACCAGAGCCCGCCCCGCCCCGCTCTTATTCCCGCTGAAAGAGCATCTTTCTCGGCCTCTTAGCTCTAGCACGGAACGCGCAAGGAGCGCGTACACACGAGCAACGCGCTCCTCCAACGGCACTGCCATGTCCCGGGATAATCATTGTTTAGTCCAGGTCCAGTCCAGGTTTAGACCTGGTTTAGACCTGAGTCTACAGTCTCTTAGCCAATCAGGACGCAGAACACAAATGTTACACTATAAAAAAAAATGTTACACTATAAAAAAAAAAAAAAAAAAAAAACTTGTAATGGATCAGGCCTTTTCCATTGAAATAGCTACTCAACTTACGAAAAATTCACGTTACGAAACCACTTCTGGAACGAATTAATTTCGTAAGGTGAGGTACCACTGTATACAGTCTTTGTTGCCACCATAGAATTCTGACCTGTCAACCAGCTCAATTTGAAACCATTCATGAGTTTCAGAATGATGAAGAACTGGGACCGTTGCCAAACCAATTAACAATTTAAAACAAAATAATATATACTTTGAATGGGAAAAGGTCATTCAAATTGCATATAGCAGGAAGCTAACACCCATGAATAGGGATTGTAGAATGTCACAATTTATGAGGTAGAGATATATATTGAGCAAAACACATGCATGGATAAGTGCCAGTAAGTAGATATAAGAACTAAAAACTTTGAGCAGGAGAAATTAGACGGAAGTGACAGTAGATGCTGTGCTAACTGTCTGACATACATACAGAAATAACCGTTAAAAGTGTCTACAGAAGATCCACCTCTGAATTTATCTCTCGAGGTTTGGACCAGCTGCCAGGCTCGAAGCAGCACCTCCCTGGACAGCGCGGCGCCATCTACTGGAGCCATGCCAAGATTTCAACATGTAGTGAAGCAAAAGGCTCCTTTATGGACACTATTTATGACTTATAGAAATAACATTGTGATGATTAATGATTGGTATTTCGGCACGGGCCCGGTTTAGGTTCAAGTCTTGGAACAGCTGGTGCCAAACGTCCCATTGACCCCCCACCTGCACCTCAACCACCCTATGAGCAGTCTAGACATTTTATTTTAATATTACTATTATCAATACTATAATAACAGTGATTTAAGATGCAATGGAAAAAATAACCAGGGACATATGAGATTAGCTTAATGGAAAAGATATATTAGTAAATGGGTATGTTAATTAATGACTAATGTATTCTGGGTATTTTTATATTTGGCTCAAGATAGCAGGGAAAAGCTGTGTTGCTATGCCAGCCCATACTGGAGTCTGTGCAAGGAGAAGAATCGGAAGTGATATACAGTTTCAACCGATTAAATTTATACAATACATGATACATGAATCTGAAATAACATGTTTTTGTAAAATTAGGTCACTATGACATTTGGAGGAATTGTCTTTGCAATGTCTAAAACTGCAATTAGATGTGTAAATGGGTGTTTTAGTGTTAATTCTTCATTCACTCTTCAGTCTAATTTATTACATCTTAAAGGTGCATTGTGTAACTTTTTTGAGCAATAAAAACCACCTGCAATTGAATAAATAAAAGGTAATCTGTTTAATGCCATATTGTGGAACATATGAAACAGAGCAATGACATATCCATAGAAACAAGACACTGACGGACCCCCCCAACTGAAAGGTTACACCTTTAACTGTAGGGCAGACGGACAGCTTCTTTCCCCAACACACTCATACTCATACAGGCTGCCCAAAGACCCAATAACATTATGAAATATGGCATAGGGTTCGAAACACCAGATTTCAAGAAAATGAGCAAATATCTAACTCATTATCAATAGAAAAGAATTTTCTAAACAAAATAACAACAAAAGTAATTTTATCATATGCTTTTATAGCTCAACTTCTGATATAGATCCAGACTATTCTAAACCTATTCAGAAGAGTTGAAATGTTGTCCTATCGTTTTATTTCTTTCAAGCACTAATACTTCTCCAGATTCAATATCAGTTTAAGTATTGATTAGTATATGGGTATACATTTTTGACAACCCTATTGGCAATTGAACAACAACTTTAATTGCGTTCACATCACCAGCTTCTTTTGGACGCTGACATTTGTCTCTATAAACTAAGCCTACAGACTTCAACAACAATTCAACGGCCCATTCAACTTTAGCACTGCAATTTCAAACATGTCACGACTTAAACATTGGCAAACACATATAGTGCGTGGCATGCACGTACACGTTAGTGACTGGGCACACGTTTTCAAATTAGGAGCATGGGATTTGAAAGGTTAGCAAACAAGGTTATAAGTCAAGTCTGCGGTTGACACAAAGCTACTGGATTTAGCTGCTGAAGAGCTGGGGAGATTTCCACCTGCTATGTTTAGTGAGGTGAGGGCACTAAAATGAGTGGAGGTCTCATGCAGAGACAAGGGAGGGGGGCTGTGTCTGGGCATAACTGGCATACAGGAGCGGCAAACCTTTAAAATTAGCTGTGAAAAAGACATCGCGCACATAGCTGACATGTTTAGGAGGAAATGCACATGAGAGGAGGAGAAGGAGGAGGCGGGCTGAATGACACCAGCAGGTCAAGTATAACATAGGATACGTTTTAGATAAAAAAAATAATAATAAAAAAATTAAACATCTGCTTTTGAATTAAGAACATTGCAGACCTCCACCAAGGCGAAAGGGGAGAAAAATGGGGACAGGATGGGACATGATGGTAGGGATGCACCGATACTGGTATCAAGTATCGGTGCCGATCTAGGAAAAGTTGTAGTATCATTATCGGTTCCATGATATCGGTTTAGTCGATATCCTGGCTGGACTCTTCACTGACTGATATAGGCCCATCAAATACCACATTAAATTAAAGTTTGAAATTCAATTCTGTTCAGTAGTTACTTGCAGGATACATAACAGTCACATCAGAGCTATTTTGTAATGGGTTAACTGTATTTTCATAGAAATAAATACCTTTTTCAATCTCTACACTGGTATGGGTTCATATTGGATATCGGCAGATACTTGAGACATGGCATCGGTATTAGTATCGGAACTGAAAAACCTGGATCAGTGCATCTCTACATGAAGGGATGGAAAAAAAAAAAAGAAAATCTAAGATCATAGTAACTGAAATTATATTAATAGCAAAAACACACAAACAACATAGTGTGATTTACTCCTGAAGAAAATAGGCAATAAATGATAATACTGAAAGTAATTTATGTCACTGACAATAACCCTCAAGTAGATTTATACCACAAAAACTATTCTAAATCTACAATACTGTTCCACGGCTCAAAACGTATCATATAGCTGAAAAAATAATATAACATTTCCCAGTAGTGCAAAGAAAATGTACACAAAATACCTGCAAACTCATGAGGGTTGAAAAAGGTGACAAACTACCGGTAACCTCGCGGCCCCCTTAAACAGCGCACAGTGCCGTTGAGAGAGCGCAGTGCGCCCTGCCCAGGACTAGACCAGATCTAAACCAGAATTGCGGTTCTTTGTCTTGTTTCTGATCGGGTGTTTTCTGTATCTGAAAACCATCCAATGTGAACAGGGACATTCTCCAGGCAACGCACTAAGCAAATGTGTTCGTTTTCAACTCTCATATCCGACGACAGAACAGCTAGCAGCTAGCATTTACGTCTGCAGCTGTTTTATGCAGTTAGCTGGTATAATATTAACTCATTCACTGCCGGCCTGTTTTCAGAATTCAATCCCCCAGACTGCCGGAGGTTTCAGTGGATTTTCACTGATTTTACAAGACTCACAGAATACTGAGTTCTTTGACTATATAAACATGGCACACATCAAAATAAAGTGTAGACTCTCTTCTTTCACCTGGAAAAAAATATGCTTCTAGCCTTTTTGGTTCTCAAGTAATTGATAGTAGAACATAGGGTAGTTTCAGCAAAAACGCTGTTTTTTGACCACAAAGTGGAGAAAATGAGCGTTTTGTGCAAAGAAGGATTTCGAGCAGATCAGTGATTTTGACGTCAATACTTATTGATTTAGTGACACCTCAAACATCTAAAACAACAGAGAAAGAGATTTTTTATGACAAAGTACATTTTTTATTTACAAATATAAGAATATGTGAATTGAAAATTCGTTCAAATCAATAGTGCCAAGAGATGTTTACAGGATATAATAATCTTTTCATATAAAATAGAACTTTGTTGAGGCTTTGTCTGAGGCCCAGAGTACAGACCCATAATAAAAACTAATATATACACACACACACACACACACACACACATATATATGTGTACATACACACATGCCCATGCATAAACCTTTACACACACACAGCTATACTCACACACACACGCGCGCACACACGCACGTACGTACACACACATATAACGTCATTTATTACAATTACCACACAGCAGCATCATGTAAACTTAATTCTTCTCATCTCATGCCTCTCTGGAGGCGAGGATCTACTGCTCCAAGTCAGTAAACTTCTTCTTTGGCGCTGTCGTAGTTCTGATCAGAGTCCCTGCTCCGCGCAGTGCGAGCACGACACGCCCCCTGCTCCGACCTTGCTGCTTTATCCGGCGGGTCTCTGTGATCCTCTGATCCGGGATCCTGGGTCCCAAGGGCGATCAGAGCGCTCCGTAGGCGCTGATCAACAGTTATCTGCTTTTCCAGGTTCCCTCGCCTCGCCATCTTGCTCCTCTCGCTAATACACAGTACACAAACTACACTCCTCCTCTCTTCCGCGTCTCCGATCGGCAGATAAGATCGCTACCGACAGGTTGGGAGACGTGAATTACACCTTCAAAGTTGCTCCAGGTCGTATTCTAGCGACCCCCACTGAAAAAAGCAATTGACGTCTATAGACGTCACGGCAGTCAACGTTTGGATTCGAGGGGACGTCAATAGACGTCACCGGCAGTGTCACCGGCAGTTAATTTTCAGCACGTATAATGTTAAAAAAATACATTCATGTACATATTTCTGGCACTGCAAAACTTACCTCAACGCATGTAACAGCAACGAAATCCTTAATCCAAAGACAAGTTTTTCATCCGTTCATCCCACAGAGTATATTCAGACAGACTGTCCCAGATCCGTTGATCAGATCCTTTCACGAAATGAGGTTGCCAGATCACTCAGTAAAAAAGGTGACTCTGCAGACTCTGAATCCTAACTGCTATGGAATTTTCAGAAGCGAGGACTGGCAACCAGAACTCCAATGGAAAAGATGCGCACCGTTACTGTTTTATTTAGCGACAAACCAAATGTTCGGCAACGTAGACCCCCCCCCTCAAAAAATCTACACGATTCACACAAGTGACCCATTTTGGGATCAAAACGGCAAATTTCGCCGAAAGGTGACTAGTTTGCAGGTATGACACAAGATAAATATGAAGCCCAAAAATATATTGTTCCTATTATCATATACTGAAGTCGATATAATAATTATTGTGACAGGCCATGGTCTTGATTTCTTTGAGAGAAAAAGGATACAAATAATGTTTTCTGTATAAATATTTTTTATTACTCATGCAGCATCAGTGAAAGGTGGAATAAGGGACATGGGCCTAAATGGTAGCCCAGTTGACGCAGGTAGTCACCCTTTCTTAAGAGCAATGTTGCTGTTTCTTAAGAGCAATGTTGTTGTTATTGTGGCCATTCATTTCACTATGTGCTTATTTCAATACACAGTCCCTGCATGGCACAGTACACAAATATCGCTCCAAAAACTTTTTTCTTCAAGATCTTCTCAATTAGTTTCCACTTGGAGCTGGAGGTGGTATTCTAGATCCTATTAGAGAAATGTCAGATTAATGTCTTCTTCTTCTAAAGTCTTCTTGACTATCTTAGCGAGTCAACGGTTCCTCTGATCCTAAGCATTTCATTGCATTGTTGACCTTGTGTTGATTCTGCATATGACAAATAAACAACCTTTGAAGTCCCAAACCCATTAATAAAACGAACAAGTTATCTTGTGGAGGAGGTAATAAATGAAAGTAGAATTACAATATGGTCAAATGATAACACTACTGTATTCAACTTTGGATAATTCATTGGAGTGGCATAGAGTTTATGGCACTACCAGTTATGTCACAGAATTTTGCATGCATGATTAATCTACTATCAATTAGTATATATATCCTATTAGACTTGGAGTACATTGTATTTTTGCTTTAACATTTTATCCAACAAACTTCGCACACCTGCCTTTAAAAGAACAATTTTGCGAGTTTTAATGAGAGGGACCCAATATCTCCTTAATACATGGAGGTAATAGGAGCGGAAATTAAAGACTGCTGAAGGACAACGCGTTATTCTTCTTCAATTTGAAAAGATTAGATGTACTTTCTGCTGCTTGCTTCTGTCTTCTGGGAGGGCGGGTGGAGGAGCTCTAATGAAAAGGCAGGGCTAATATGTTTCTCCACTCCATCTGGTAATAATTGTAGCATGTAGCAACTGTAGCTGTGTTTGGAAAGGCTCTGACATACATGGGGCCAAGTGACGCTCGCAGCGGGAGGCAAAGAGGGAGGAAAGCACTGCAAAAACTATTCTGTGAGTTTCAGTCATGCACAGATTTAAATACTAGTACTATTTGCGTTGTTGTGGTAGTCATTATGATTTAAATAGGTGTATGAAAGTTTGGGATGAATTGATAAAATGCTGGTATCAGCCCTGATATTGAACATTTTGATGGATTGATATCGGTTCTAAGATACAGGTTCAGTCGATTTCCCATTTAGGCCTATAAATTGGTGTAATCAAATTATATACTCCATTATGTTTCAAGGAAATTAATTATGTTTTCAGTCTCTGCTCTAGTATAGGTAAATACCGGGGGTCGGCAGATGCTTGAAGCCAAAGTATTGATATCGGTATCAAAACGGAAAAAGCTGGAAATCCAGACTGATATGGATCTGTATAACAAATACAGAGAGATATTCTTCACATCCCTAATAAAAATGTGCAAATGTCAGGTACATTTTACACAGTTTAATTGCATTTTGGTGGCCAATTCTATTCACTACACTTACATTTTACCAACTTAATTGCCCAGAAACATGTACTGTACCTGTTTTTTTTTTTTTTTTTTTAAACATATATATTTGAGTAATACAGATATATTGTATAAGCACAGTTTGGGGTGAAAATAAGTCCACTGTGTATGTGTTTGCATGTAATTATAAAGTGTTTGCTTGTCCGATAACCAGGAAGTGCCCTGTCAGCATGCTAGTTGTTGTTACTGTGATGGTAAAACTCTGCTCTGGCATCTGAAAGTTGTGAAAAGAGCTTATAAACTCATTGTGGTGATTAATAAAGACGCTCTGAATTCACAAGGTAAGTTAGGCATAACTGGACCACTACAAACAAAATAAATAAACTAGTTGTTTGTTTTTTTTTTTCATTCTTAAGACTGTAAAAATCATTCCTCTAAGGTTTGAGGAGGCTTGTTGACTTTGGTGATTCCACAAATGTTACACCACACTACTGCTATTTGGATGTAATAAAGATGAATAGTTACATTCAAGTAAATCAGACTTACTGCACTATGTAACATTTTGGTTGGAGGTCTGTCAGCTGCATTTTTCAGCTGCTGTTGCTGTACCAGCTGCTGGGTGATAGGTGAATTCTTGATAAGCACGGTAGTTTGACTACTGTAAGAGGAGCGCAGAGGTCAGAAGGGCCGGGCGTGGGTGGCTGGTCCCTGTCTCTCTGCTCCTCAGGGCAAAGCCATGATTCAAGGTGATGATTAGTGGCAAGCTGAAGCACTCTTATCAAACACTGACAAAACAGGTGAGGAGGGAGCGCTGCACTATAGCCTCTGTCTGTTGGATCAGAGAACTGCGTCTTACGTATTATGTGTGTATGCATGTATTATGCGTGTATACATGTATTATGGACAGATTATTAGTTTATGAACACAGCGGATGTGTGTGCGCAGCCTGAGGAGGAAGCGTCTGTGTGGTTAACATGAAGTGTTAAAATATGTACCTTGTAATAATAAAAGAAAAAGAAAAAGTTGCAGCGTTAGCGAGCGCTGCTGTCTGCACTAAAACAGTTTATCGCCATATGATAAAATAAGTTCTGACAAAATGGGGGTGATATCGTCATAATATTGTGATTGTTAAAATCCTACAAATATCGCAATTTTTTTTTTTGCCCATATCGCCCACCCCTACTGTGGATCTGTGTCTCAGCCGCAGTGTCAGTGAAAGTCAGTGAAAACTTGAATGAAACGGACGAAATGTGAGATCCATGTGTGTAATTTAGCACAACAAAGCATACAAGCGAACAAGGAGGTCAAAACTGCATGTCCGCTACACAAAATGCGTACATGTTGGCAGATCTGACTGCATCGGCAACATCTCTTTGGCTATGAATCTGGTGATGGCGTTGGTTATGTTTCGCCATCGTTGACTTTTTCTGTCATACGGCACTTTTCTGCTGAATGAGTCCGCGAGG
Organism: Paratrypauchen microcephalus; assembly: GCA_036785185.1. Taxonomy (NCBI): domain Eukaryota; kingdom Metazoa; phylum Chordata; class Actinopteri; order Gobiiformes; family Gobiidae; genus Paratrypauchen; species Paratrypauchen microcephalus. The sequence continues at coordinate 3,718,221 of JAVJIX010000060.1, forward strand.
GTTTGTTGGGTGTGCTGAACATGTCGCCTACTTGTTTTTTCTTGAGCTGCAGAGTCTAGAAGTTTCCCTATTCCTTGTACTTTTTACTGTGGTGAAAGAGGTTCGTTGTGGAGCTTTGTTTGACAGCGATAGATTTCTGATAAATCTTGCATATGACAGTGTTTTGATCAATGTCAGTCTTTTCGAAAACAAACAATTTCCATGCCAGAGAAGTAGACCCGCGTCTCGGCACTAAATCCTCTGAAGTAGACCGAGCTTTAGCTGCCTCTGCCTGCATTTCCTCAAACTGCGCTGCTAACCTGTTCCAAGGCTGCTCGTGAGAGAGGTCATGTGATCACCTAGGCCTACAAGTCGAGCGGCAGAGTTGAGCTGTGTGTGGAGAGCGCAACGGCGCTCTAATGTGTGTCGGCGTCTGTAAGTGTCGGCGCCCATTTCATTGGTTTTGGCAAAATAATTTAAATACTCGATAATGTAAATTTGCACATCGTTAAAACAACAATCACGATAATATCGCAGACGATATATATCGCCCACCTCTACCATACACCTTCACCTTCAGAGTCATTTGGATCATTTCAGCCCTGGAAATGCTTATCTAAAGGTAAAAGGAGCTGTTACCTTGAAAACTACCGCTTCATGACCGCTTCAAGGCGGAACTGAGCATTGAGCTTTGGAGATGTAGACAGACTAATAATAAAGGATTACTCAAATATGTAAATGAAACAAAACACAACTCCAGATATGTTTTTGTGGAGGTATGAACATTATAAAAGCTCACTAAATAAAAGCTTTGCGTAATAAAGGACCTTTAACAAAATATGACGAGGTTTGTTTTTGTTCATTGTATTTTAATTAATGTGTTATAATGTAATATTCAAAATAAATTTGAAATATTTCCCTAAAATTAAGTCAACGTTCAATAAAACACATTCTCTTGTACAGTGTAATCAAGAAAATAATAGTCCCTCAGATATGGGTAAGATGGAATGCAGCCTATCTATGAATGTGCAGACCTAATAACCTGATCTACAGAACCATGTAAACTGGCCAATATTACCATCTCAACTGCAGGACTAAATTAACCTGTGATGGGCCAATGCTGACCTCAATAAATCAGACATTTCGACATTTTACAGCTGTTTCCAATCATGATATGAATAAACAGCCTTGTATTGCCATCCAAAACTACATCTTAAAGGCTACCCTGACCTCCTTGATCAAAACAAACCATTTTAACTTGTGCGTCAGATGGCTCCCACAGAGGTAGTAGTGTTTGGAGCAGTTGTGCAAGTTCCCATCTTATTAAATATGGACTTGAGCAATGTGTAGCTACGACAATCTGACGTTAACTGCTCTGCTTCACTCTCTAAAGTGATGTTACATAACACAGCCCCAAATCCTCCGGGACTGACTCATCATCATGTGACGGAAACGCTCTGGAAGATCTTTTGGATTAACTACAGAAAGAGTGCAAGCATAAGTAAGAGACATTTACTAGTACTTTTATAGAGTGGAAAAGTATTGTGAAGATATAGGTTTAGGAAATATGACAAAAATATATCATGTTTTTTCATATTGATCACAGTTTTCATTTATATGTAGTCTTATCAAAACAGATAAAAATGACTCCCAGTATTAATTTCCCAGATTTTAATCAGTCCCATTTGACAATAATATCTTTTTGTTTCCTCTCAAGCTCTGATCTCTGCTCCAAACGACATGCTTTCACTGGAAAAGGATTGGCTGTACCTCTCTATTGAAAAGAGCCAAGCTGATCATTGACAGTTAGACATGACAGGATCTCGATCTTGACTAAAATTCCATCAATTGCACAGACCTATTTAAAGTAACAATGTTTTTATTTGCCAACTTTACCCATGATCTACAGCAGTGGCTCTCAAACATTTCACGCAAAGTACCGCTGAACAAAAGTACTGCCAGATCTAAACCAGTTCTATAACAGAACTATTCCAGGTCTAATTTAGGGCTAAACGAGATCTAACAGTTGACTACATCATTTCAACTGTTAGACCACCACTAAACAAGAAAATGTCCAAAGAAAGACAAAAAACTGATATAATGGACTCTAAATCAGGCAAATCTACAAACTGAGGGGCAGTTCAAATACCACCTGAAGGATATTGCGCATATGGATCACAACGTGATTTTTCCCCCCAAATGGTGGCCAATGTATTTTTTGGTATGGAGGATCCAGTACCTCCTCGTCTCCACGGAGATGCTATGCTTTGTCTCAAATGTACCCATCTCCATAGACATTTTCAGGTATAAATGCAGCTAACTTGAATTTATAGAAAGCTGTTCAGTAGTGATTTGAAGGATAAATAACAGCTGCATAACACAATTGGATCTCTTGTGTAATAACTGTGCCATTTTCCGTGATTACAATGGTATCGGTTGATGTCAGGCACTGGCAAATACTTAAGATCAAAGTATCAATATCGGTATTGGAACTGAAAAAGCTGGATCAGTGTATCCCTAACCCAGGCTGACCATTTCCGTCTCTCAATTCAACTCCGAATCCTCAGACTTACTCATCGTCTTGTGACTGACTATTGTTTGGAAAAAGGCGTTGGGAAAATGACCTGGATTAAATATTGAAATAGGTCATAGGGCTGAGCTGGCCCAGGACTCCAGTGTGACAATAGTGGGACAGAGAGCAGCTGCATATGACTTACTGGCAGCTCTTCTGGAGGTGGGAAGGAGTGGGAGCTCAGAGAGACGCTTTGTGCTCCATAAGGGTCACATATCCGCTCCTCTGGGACGTCCCGGCACACTAAACAAGTGCTTACTGAAAATGGAGATAACAGAGTGCTACTGAGTGTTAAGCTTAAGGTTAGGGTTGCATAGGGCTACTGCGGACTTGCTTTGAAATAGATAGATTTAAAAAAGAGTAGACTAGGAAATATTTACCACAATATCACATCCTCCACTACCATAATCATAGTTGTTGATATTGTACAAAAAGTGAAAGTTAGACTGAAAGATTGAACTTGAATAACCTTATTAAAACTAGACTAAGTACTAAGTAACATTTCTAGTGGAAGGTCCAACAATAGGCCATACATCTATGGAGTGGCAGCGACCCTGCTAACAGTAAGAATGCATATTTTACAAAGCTGCATAGTGAAATAAACAGACGTTATATAATACTGTGAAACATTTCAAGAAGGTCACAAAAGAAAGGTTACAGTGAACCTCAAAGTACTCTACGAAAAACTATTACTGTTGTGTGTGGCCAAGTGGTACATTTGCAGTATGTAGAAAACTTGCCTGCCTAAGCCACATCCTGGTTATCAAACCATTTCTCAAGTAAATATTGACATCTTTGACTCTGGAGGCTGAAGTAATTCTTAATATTACAGTGTATTTCTGGAACATCAAAATAAACAGTATTATGTAGGTGTCCATTGTTTTCTTGCCTCCTGTAAAACAAAGCAGAACAGTGGGTGGGCTGTGGAGAGAAGCATCTTGTACAGGCATTCACTTCCTTCAGATGATCAGGAGCCTAATCACACAAATATATGTGTGAGAATGCAAATTAGTAGCATAGTGATGTTACAAAACATAACATTTATAGAGAAGGGATCAATAAATGTTACATGAAACTATAATCTTGGACATGATTAATATAAGGCACTGTAGTCTCATTAATTTTGTGTTGTTGTTCTGACTATTGGTAGAAGGCAAATACATTCTAGACAGTGGAGTTTCAGCTAAAACAGACAATTTCAGAGCTAAATTACTTTCACAAAGTGGCAAACCAACATTTCTAGCAACTTATATTTTAAGCCTCATTTAAACTCCTTCACATCTGAATGCACCAGTGAGTTGAGTCAGTGCCCCATCTGCACTGGTGGCATTGCAGTACACACCAAATCAGGACTGCGTTGCTTTTACTTGTTTTTTACACATATGCATTAATTATTTTTTACTAAGTTTAAAAAAACAAAAAAAAAAAAAAAAAAAAACATCTTCTTATTAGTGTATACACTAATCCCTCGTTTATCGCGGGGGTTAGGTTCCAGAAATAGCCCGCAATAAGTGAAATCCGCGAAGTAGAACAACTTTATATTTTACAATTATTATACATGTTTTAAGGCTGTAAACGCCTCACCACACACATTATACACCTTTCTCAGACTGGTATGAACATTTTCTCACATTTCTCTCTTGTTTAAACACTCAAACGTTCGTAGGTTTTCATCAAAATGTATTAATAGAAGCGGGGGTGGTGGTGGTGGTGGGGGGGGGGGTGCGCTCGGACACGTGCACCGTCACGAAACAAGGCAAAGATTTAATCCCGGTTTAGACCTGGCCTAGTCCTGGTTTAGGCTACGTTTATACGACGACGATCAAAACAGAAGACGCAAAAGTGGCGTCTCGTCTTCAATTTTTTATCCGCTTTTATACGAAGACACAAAAGTGGACGCAAAAGCCAGTGAAGGGAGGCACTGGACTGAAAAAACAAACAAACAAAAAAACATCACAACAGCGTCAAGTTACATTTCTAACCACGACTGTACCGGAAAAGAGAAAGGTAAAACTTCAAAATAAAATGTTCTAGTTGCGTTTTAAATGAGTTTTTAAGTTCCGCTCCAAACATTTCAGTGACTTGTACTTTTGTTTACATGTTTTTGAATATTGTACTGAAAATAGTTACATTACAGGAGGATTACAGTGTCTTGTCTTGGCGTCTGTGTGGCTGTGAGAGTGTGAGAAAGACTTGTACGCCGTAGACGTGTGTGGGTGCGATTTATACAATTGTTGAAATGACTCTTGTATGTTGACTAGAGCTGCTAGCGCAGCTTGAACATCCGTGGTATCAAGGTATGCCGCATCTATGTGACGTAAACGCGTACCGACGTGAGCAGATCTGACCAGTTTAGCGTCTTGGGCAGTTTACACGGAGACGCTACAGCAGAGCGTATTTAACTTTTCCACTCTGGAGGGTGGTTTCAGATATTAGATATTATTATTAGATATTAGTTAGTTATTATTAGATATTAGTTAATCATAGTAGACTTTATTGACAGCAGTGGAATGGGAAAGATATTGTTATTCAGAATGATCATAATGGTGGCTTTCGAGTATGTGATGATGTCATATTCTCCCTATTGATTACATTGTACTTTGCCATATTATATCAAATTGATAAATTCATAAATGTTGAACCTGATAATTTCTTTAGTCAGTAGAACATAGAACTTGCTATTTCAGCTTCCTGTTATATGCAACATTTTGAGGACTTTTTCCCATTCAAAAGATATAATATTATTATTATTATTATTATTATATAATATTATTATATAATAATAATAATAATAATTATTATTATTATTATTAATATTTTGTTTTGAATTCTATCTCTATGACAATATTATCTGAAACCCATATATATTACAAGAACAATCTGCATTTTAACAACATTCATTTTATCTGCCTCCCATCTGTATTAAATATTGTTCACCTATAGAACGTTGTGATATGCAAAATCCAGCAATAAATATACAATAAAAGAATGCTCTTAAAGCGTTAGCATTCTTATTTTCAACTGTAACCCTTCCCTTACTAAACCTCACAGTATGGAAAACACACACAGAGACACACACACACACAGAGTCAGTCTAAACTTTAAGAAAACGTGAACTCCCCAGTACCGCATAAAAAGCACTTCTCGGGTTTCACATGTGCCAGGAATAGGCCTTAAGTAAATATGTAGTGACGTAAATTATACTTCCACTACCAAAGGAACACAGACAGCAGAGGAGTCTGGGATCCAAACATTTACAGCACTGCTCAAAATATGTAGGCTACGTCCATTTATATCCCATTTTCAATTTTATAGGAATCATTGTTATTTTAAGCTACTACTGTACCTCTTCCAAACTGACCACATAAAAGTTTATTGATGCAAACAAGTGTCTTGCAATCAAACCACCAACCTATAGATTATAGGGCCCATATTACACCATTTTCTAATCTATGTTATTGTTTCCTACTTAAAAACATACCCAGAGTTTGTTTTGTTTCATTCAAACATGTTTAACACACAAACAGAAAACACTCTGTTCCACCTTGTGATGTCATGTCATAATACAGGAAGTGAACCATTGTGTTTTTAAACTACATACATACTTACATAGTACATACACCTTCAATAGAATCATTTGTAGTATTTTAAGCCTGGATTTTCCCATCTCTACTAAACAAAATGGAAAAGGAGCTGTTAACATGAAAATTACCATTACATGACATCACAAGGTAGAACAGAGCATTTTGGGGTTTTGAGACAGACGTGTGTGAATGAAACAAAACACAACTCCAGGTATGTTTTTGATGAAGTAACTAATATCAAATCAAATCAAATCAAACAATATTTATAAAGCGCTTTTCATACAAAATTGTAGCACAAAGCGCCTTACAGTGGTCAAGGATTAGAAGATTGACCTTTTTTGATCTTGCACAGGAGGAGTTGTTTCTATATTTAACCCGGGGACCATCCCCATAATTTTGTTTTATTATTTAGGCTTGGTCAGGCCCTAAGCTGGAGGATTTTACCTATGGCGCATGTTTGGGTTGGTGGGGGAAACTGGAGTGATCACACAAATACAATACACACAAAGCTCACAATAAATCAACTTTGCATACTATAGGACCTTTAAGAATAAAGACTGAAATTCAGAGTATTGATTTATCCTGTGTTTTACAACATTTTCATTTTGATTGTATTAAAATTGTGTACTGCAAATCTAAAATAATTCAAAATAACTATCTTTAATGAAGCCAAATTACCATCAGCCACAACCGAAAATCTCTCTTAGGATCTTTCAAGAAAATACTTACATTCATATTTCAAGCCTGTACTTAAGCAAACATGAGTCAGAACTAATAATATGTCAAAGTACTTTTAGCGGTTTCCCACATTAAATGAACTACGTCATAATATGCTCCCTCAGAAAAGAGTTAAAACATTTCCAAAATTGAGAAAGAAAAAAAAACAACAACTCAAGGGTAGTTCTTTTTTTTCAGACCAGCTAATCTAATCTAAACCTGGAAACAGACGCTAGGACTTCTGGCGCTAGTGGGCTGTGCAATCAAAACAATCTCTCCCTCATCTCCTGATTGAAGAGCAGAAAAAAAAAAAAAAAAAAAAAAAAAAGTTCAACTCATTTGAAAAGAAACTATAAAAGAAAAGAGCAGAGAAATAAAGACTCAGAAGATGCAGTTTCCTAATGAAAAACATACCTGAAGATTCATTCATGTAATAACCCTGCATATTTAGAGTTAGTTCTTCTCTCAAACCGAAAATACTCTGTTCCACCTTGTGATGCCATGTGGTAATACAGGAAGTGCTCCATTGTGTTTTTAAGCTCCGTACACCTTCAGTCATTTAGATAATTCCAGCCCAGGAATTGCCAGTTTTTACTGAACTAAATCTAAAAGACTTGAAAACTACCAGGTCATGACATCACAAGGTGGAACAGAGCAGTTTGAGCAATAATGCAGAGTTACTCAAACATGTGTGAATGAAACAAAATGCAACTCCATGTAACACCATCTGACATGGCTACATCTCACAAGAGTCAATTTTATGTAAGATAGGACCTTTAAATTGGAGTTTATAACATAATTGCTGAGTATATTAAACTAGCAACCCTTTTAAACAAACCTTTCTCTCCTCCCTTTCGCTAAGCTTGTCTTGTGTCGCTGAGTAGGAGTTTGTAGAAAGTCTATGTGGGATTTTCCCAGAGCCCATTCGCCCTCCCCCCTTCCCCCACCAGACGCCCACACACTCGGGCCGTCCTGTCAGAAGAAATCCAGGAGGGAGCCAGAGGAAAACCACCCATACTCCACCAATAACTCTGCTCCAACTTTATTGTTCCACAGGCAAATCAACTGTGTGTGTCACCATGGTGACAGGGTACAACACGGGGAAGTTGGCGGTGTGAAAAATAAAAATAAAAGCTGAAAGGAGAGTTGACACGGGTTGCGGGTTGAATTACAATGCCAAAACTAAGAAAGGACTTGATTACTTGTTCCAGCTACAAAGGCAACAGTAAAGATGGTTTTGGGAAAAATGTAGAATGAATACATTTAAAACAAGTGAAATACTGACACGCTCGCATTAATCAGTCTGTCAAGCTCAAACCACTGGTGCCATGTCCAATGGTAAAGTTCCAACCAAAATCTTAGCAATACTGGCTAACATGGTAGTTCAATAGAACATAATAAAGATGGTCTTATACATTTAGAAAGTAATTGATATATTAGCCAAACTTTGCAGATGTTTAGTCTGATTTATAATTTAAAGTTACATGTAACTGGAAGGACAAAACTTGATAAACTTGATAAAAGTAAAGCTTTTGTTACTTGTAAAATTACTTGCAGTAGGAGAACATAGGAGAAAGTAAGAATACTATTACACACTATTACAAAGGTCATTTTTTTGTTATTTGAGCTGTAGAAGGTTGACTTATGAACTTCTATGATTCATTACAGATCCAAATTAACTACTTCAGGGCAGCATTTTTATTTTGATTAAAAATAATCTAATCTAATAATCTGTAATGAAGCCAAATTACCACCAAATACAACCCAAAAGCTCTCTTAGGCTCTTTCAACAATTCTTACATTTATATTTCAAACTATTATTTAAGCAAACATGGGTCAGAATATGTCAAAGGACTATTAACGGTTTCTCAGAAAAGAGTTCCAAAAGGTACTTTCTGTTATTTATATATTATTGTTCAAATTTTTTTACATTATTGAACATGTGAATACTTTTTAGGGTAATATTGAAACCAACCCATAAAGCTAAATTATAGCTTTATGGGTTGGTTTCAATATTATCATTTATATTTACTTCAGCAATATATCGCACATCAAAATCTGTTATCGTGACAGGCCTATCAAAAACGAATCAAATGAAAAATGAAATCAAATTCAAAGTAAAAAAAATCCACATGAAATACAATCTCAGATAATAGTAACATGTGTCCTTATATGGCCATCAGACAAGACCCCACTGTGGAAAGAGTGGAGAAGACCTATTTAGCTCTACTCTCGTACCTCACATTCTGTTCTGGCCTTAAGCACACGCCTGATCCATCTCACACTTTCTCAAATCATTTTTCCAAACACCTTGACCTAAAGCAATTCACAAACCACGACTCATCCCAATTCCAGACTCGTACTTCACATCAAATACATGCTTTATGCTTTTTATGTGCCTGGAGTATCTTTCATCTTCCATTTTTTTTTAAGAGCAGCTGAATTTGAAAGATAAGGCATGTTTTGGGTTTGGAGTTTCTATATTCCCACCATGCAATTATGTAAGTTACCTAAAATAGTGGCATTAGTTGTTTATGCTTGAAATAGAAACACAATTGACAAGATATAGGGAAATATCATTGCTAAATAGTTTTCCAAACATTAAGTGAATGCTAAAAAATGTTTGTTGGTTAAATGCAAAAATGATAGCATTCAGCATTTTGTCTAACTCTAAATTGTGCTCTTACAGAGTCACACTTATACTTCATTTCTTACCTGCACCATCATTTTCTGTTCTAAAAGATTTATAGATGTCGTACTAAACAGCATGAAAAGACAGCACTCAAGAACACTGTGTGATGGTTCTCACAATGAATTGTTGCTAGGGGTGTTTTCACAATTTCTAAAAAGAACTCTATTAAAAAGAAATGGGGTCTTGCTTATGGTGGAGAAGAGGACTCCCTCTGCGACCAAGATTCAGAAATATCAGACACAATTATATCAATCACAGCTAGTTTTCGGTCATAGTACGATTATGATTTTCCCCAAGATCACTCACTTTAATCACACACGGCCAACTGTGCAGTGGAACAGCTTTAACTGAAGTGACTGCAATTATATTACAATTTGTTACAAAGTACTTGATAAGGTAGATAGCTGATAGTGTAAAATGAAGAGTAACAATAAACAGAATGCTGATTGCAATACTGTTACTGAGCAGAAAAATGGTATACTCCATATTCACATTTGGCACAGGCATGAAAGAGCACGCCTTGCTCAGGCTCTGGAAAGTTGTGTATCTTTGAGCAGCTGTAGCTAAAAGACTCTTCCACATAAGGACTCTGTCTCAGTTTTTAATTTGTAGTGATAGGACCAATATTGATCAGTGCTGAAGTTGGTTAAAAATATCACAAAATAATATCACTAAATATATGTGTGTCTAATTCACCTGGCAAAAGGAGAAATTCAATTTGTTTAAAAGAAAGTTTATTTAGTCGAAATACGTTTTGCAGCTCATCCAAGCTGCTTCTTTAGGTCTCTAATTCACCTGCGGACCACGTGGAACATGCACATAAATTACATTCATAACAAAATATATATATATATATATATATATATATATATATATATATATATATATATATATATATATATATATATATATAAAAATAATCCAATTAAAATTCATGTGACCAACATTGTGAATTGATCTGATTACAGTGGTACCTCACCTTACGAAATTAATTTGTTCCAGAAGTGGTTTCGTAACGTGAATTTTTCGTAAGTTGAGTCGCTATTTCAATGGAAAAAGCCTGATTCGTTCCAAAGCCCCGTAGTGTAACTTTTTTTTAATAGTGTAACACTGTGTTCTGCGTCCTGATTGGCCAAGAGACTGTAGACCTTTGCCGATTGATAGATGGGGGACGCGGGGGGACGGGGAGTAGACCAGGACTAGACCAGGACTAAACCAGGACTAAACCAGGACTGGACACCAGGATTAAACCACCGCGTGCCGGTCTATTTCCTGGTTTGGTGCTAGCTCTGCCGGTGTACCTCACGAGTCACGGCTGAGGCAAGCAGCAAGGAGGGAAAGGAGGGGAGGAGATGTGCCTTCCATCGGGACCGCGCACAGTCCGAGAGCATGAACGAACGCAGGTAAGAGCCGCGGTGGTTTAATCCAGGTTTAGATCTGGTTTAGACCTGCTTGTAGCTTTGTGCTACAATTTTGTATGAAAAGCGCTTTATAAATATTGTTTGATTTGATTTGATTTGGTCTAGAGGAGGCACGGTTTGAGCACGGGTCTCGTGAGTACAGCGGGTATCACACTTCCCTTTCCCCCCACACTTCACTATTAATCTATGAAAGTTTGAGTATTTAAACGAGAGACAAATGTGAAAAAAGTTTAAATCCAATCTGAGAAAAGCGTATAATGTGTGTGGCTGAGCGCATTATTTGAATTTTTGAGATTTCGCATTTCGTAACTTGAATTTTCTTTCGTATCTAGAGACCAAAATTTAACGTGAAGGCGTTTCGTAACTTGGATTTTTCGTATGTAGGGTCTTTCGTAAGGTGAGGTACCACTGTATTGTAAATAATTTCAAAATCTTTTCTCGTCTTGATCTCGTGGACCCTATCTTCTATTACAATAAGTTGTTAGACAAGAAAGGTCATCTTCACTGTTTGTCCTTGAGCCTTGTCCTTAAAGCAGTGGTTCTTAACCTGGGTTCGATCGAACCCTAGGGGTTCGGTGAGTCAGTCTCAGGGGTTCTCAGGGGTTCGGCAGGTCAAGACACGCACCCGACTCGCATGATTTGTGAGAAGAAGTCACACTGATTTGCAGTACATATTCATTATTATTGTCGCCTCATGGAAATGTTAAAAACAATAAATAGCATAAATACAATAAGTTCATTATTGGAATACATAAGGTTAAAAATTAAAACCATTTCAGTGTGGTAGTCTTAAAAAAGGTCATGTCTTTGTGAAA